>CBVK0101885622.1:0-14841 GCA_900067695.1 Picea abies
AGCAGAGCTCCTAGTTCCTGTAGGGCTACGTTGTTTGATTTCCTGCCTTTTTTCCTTCTCGTCTGCTTGGGTGAGAGTTGTGGTTGTCCTTCGCCTGCTTTGACACCTAGGTGTCCTATCTCCCCATGCGTGCGCTTGAGCCCTCTGGATTTGGCTTCCTCCCTTAGGAGAAACAAGTATTGGATGGTATCAATGCCCATCCTTTTCCATTGCTCCAATATGTTCAGGAGGTTGATCCCTTCCCTTTCCACGATGTCTTTGAGATCAAGGTCTTCTGTTCCTACCTGGATTGGATTCATTTCTGTGTTTCTGTCTACCTCCTGCATGGGGGTGGGGGTATCTCTAGTTTCTCCTTCAATAATAGTTGTGATACCCCCCTGTCCCATCCTCTTTCTTGGGCTATCTGTATCCTCATTGGTATCTTGTTCTCTCGCTTGTTTAGATTTTTTTTTTCCCTTTCCTCCTTCCTCCTCTCTATTGGTCTTGTACCTTCCTTTTCCTTTATTCCTGACCTCCTAGTTTCTCCCTGTTGGGGTTTTACTTTGTTTCTTGTTATCTATGTTTCTCTGGTTTGGTTTTATAAACCCATCTTCATCCTGATGTAGTTTGGTGTTCTTTGCTTCTTGTTTTCTGATGAGTAGGAATTCTTTGATTAGGTTCCCATGTTCGTGGCATATCCAACATCTGAAAGGGATCTACTCATAGTCAATGTTTTGTATCCATTCCTCATCCATGAATTTTGAGATTATGGCTTCTGGGAGTGCCCCCAACACATCCATCTCTATGCATATTCTTACGTAGGAGGTGTACCGTCCTTTTAGGGTTACGTCTAATGTCTTCACATATTTTCCCAGTTTGTTTCCTATTTCTTCAAAGGTGGAGGGTAACCAATAATCTAACGACAAAGAGTAAAGTCTCAACCATACAGGCACATTTTTTAAGGTTTCTTTTTCTCAGGAGAAGTTTTCCTTCCATGGTCGCATGTACAGTCTTAATGAGGCATGGAAGTATGCCCCCCCCTCAAAGATCTTATCCCTATCTTCTAGGTTCATAAAAACTGTCGTAAAGAATCCTTTTGAGCCCAGGTGGAGATCCACTTCTCCACTTGGCTTCCATTGATATTTAATCCAGTTGCGCAACGTTCTTTCTGTTGGCTTGGCTTCCATTGATATTTAATCCAGTTGCGCAACGTTCTTTCTGTTGGACACAACCACATAAACTTGTAGATTAGCGCATGAGTCTTCATCTGGTCCTTGTAGAATTGCATTTGTAGATCGTTTAGTATTACCTTGGGTATCATTATTGTCTTTGGTTTACATGGGTTGTGCCTTTCAGCCCCATTGGGGCTCGCTATTTCTTGTGCAACATTTTGAGGTTCTCTGGCTTCTTCCCCCATGTTGTTGCCTTTCCTCGGGTTACTTTCCTAACTCTTTTTCGTTTCCGATCTTGAGGTTCTTGTCATTGGTGTCTTGAAAATTATGCCTCATGGGCCTTTCCCTCTGTCTACTACTACCTGCTTGTATGAGGAGGTTCCATTACCGCACCCCTTGGTACTCATGCCATCCTTTGTTGTGGTTGTGTCTACCAAACCCTATCTTGTAGTTTCTCCAGTATCATTCCTCCCCATCCACTTTTACTTGTTAATGCCATCCCTGGTCCTAAATCATATTTCTCTACCTCTACTTATTCCACAAGGTCTTTTCCTTGTATTTGTTTTAGTGTCTATTTTTGTTCCCTTGTGATTTTTATTGGATACCCCATCCTTTGGGTACATGTAAGGATGGTGCCTCATAAATATTCCATGCCACTCATCTCATGGATGTAGGAAAATGTAAATTCCTTCTACATATCCTCACTTCTTCCTTGTGCATAGTTGGGCTTGCCAATTTGGGCTTGAAAGTCACCTCAAAAAATCAAAGTCATGACCAATACCTCTCCCTCTTTTTCAAATTTGTTCTCATTTCACCAAGTGCTCCCTTATGGTTTTGTTTCCTCTACATTGTTTTCACCTTCATATTCATCTTATCATTTTGCATCGTAGTTGTCTTGTGTTTCTTTAAGTGTTTGGCCTTCTTTCCTTGTGGATTGTCTTGGAAACCCAATATTTTTGGTAGGTGTAAGGATGATGGCTCATAAATATTCAATGAAACTCATATCATGGAAGTGGGAAACCCAAAAAAAATTCAAGGTCTCCTCACTTATTCTTTATGCATGGGTGGGCTTGCAAGAAATCTAAAAAACATTAAGTGGTGACAAATACCTCTCCTTATTTCTCAAATTTGTTTTATATTTAGTAATTGATACCTTGTGGTTTCAATACCCCTACATTCATGTTTTCCTTCATCCTCCTCTTCTCATTCTACATGGTTTTTTCCTTATGTTTCATTTACTATTTTCTCTTCTTTCCTTGTGGATTTTCTTGGAAATCCCTTTTTTTTGTAAGTTTAAGGATGTTGGATTGTAAATATTTCATGTCACTCTTCTCTTGGAAGTGGGAAACCCCAATTTCTTTCAAGGTATCTTGATTGGTTCCTTATACATAGGAGGGCTTGCCGATTGGAGCTTGTAAGTTGTCTCAAAAACGTTATGCGGTGACAAAGACCTCTCCTTATTTGACATTTTTGTTTTGTTTTTACCAAGAAATCCGTTTTGGTTTCATTGCATCTTCCTTCTTGTTCACCATTATCTTCCTTTTCTTGTTCCACATGGTATTTTCCTTTTGTTTTGTTTAGTGTTTGGTCTTGTTTCCTTTTTTATTTTCTTGGAAACCCCATGTTTATTTTGTGTTAGTTTCATATTATGGAACTGCATAACATTTTTTTAATAGTTGAGTGAGAATTGAATGAATATCAATGTCTTATGGCACCAACTTAGAGCTTCCCTAGTTCTATGAAGACTTAGAAGGATTTAAAAAATTATTGTTTTGAAAATGTCCAAGTCATTAATGATAACTCAATTATAATGTTTTCATGTTTTCTTACGTAGGCAATGAAGACACTAAGTAACCATATCCATACTTAGGTATTATCTGTCAAGTTAAATATGATTTTAATGTAAAATTTGTTCTCTTATTTTTGTTTATTTTCATGGTTTTGTAAAGATTTAATATATTATTTGAAATGTGTATGTAGTCCCCACCATTCTTCTTCAATTCATCATGACTACCTTTCCCTTTCCATCTTGCACCCACACGATACATCCCACAATATAAGGTGGTTCCGGTCCCTAACCACCCTTCCACATATATGAACATTCCATTTTCTCTCCCTTGGGTACTTTATCTGATACTACAACCATGGCAATTTATTGCTGCCCACCCCCACCAACTTTCCATTCCACCAATATATTATGGTTTCAACCATCCACCCTATTACAAACCCCATTATAACATCCACTAGTGTATAAACTACCATTGTATTTATTGTAGTTACATCTACAATGGTTACATCTACAATTGTTTTAACTACATCTACATGTCCCCCATTGTTTCCTCAAAGGAGGTTGTTCAACTGGGTTCTCCACCACCTATCCATGAAGGGAAATATCTTCCATTTCCTAAGCTATTAATGGTGAGATCATTAGTTTATGAAATTATTATCTCGAATGGATGTAATAAATTTTAGATATTTTGATTTTTCATTAACTGATTCTTGCAAGTTTTGTAGTGAGGCATCATAGTGAAGTTTGGGTCAAGGAGGAGGGAAATTCCCTCATGAGTTGAAATGCCATCTATGCTGAGTTTTTTTATATTGAATTCGATATGTATTTTGTAAGTGTGATAATTGATAGAATTGTGGAAAAAAAATATATGGATGATGTTTCTTTTCTAGTCTATAGAAAGCCACACCACTCATACATGCAAGAAGACTCAAGTTTCCTCTAGTTCACAGAGGAGTAAAATCATCTTTGGGGATGCATAAGCTAGTGGAGAGCGTAGTAGGGGTCAATGAATGACCCACTATATATTTGATCCATGATGGGCCATTTTGAACACGAGGAACCATTTTGTGACTATGGCATGGCCTACCATTCTTTAATGGTTTGGAATGGGGTGGAATTATGTATCTTTGTCATGACATGATACTTTGTAAAAAATGTACAACTGAACCAATTTTGAATATATACACAACTTTGGACATGTATAATGAATTCTTTTTGTATTTGTTTTCTATTAATATTGTTCTCTTATTCGATTTTTTGTTTATTTGATGTCTATGATGAATGATGATGTACTCAAAATTTCATATTCTTTACAAAGTCTTACCTCAAAATCCAACCCATGGTATTCTGGTGAAGTAGTAAGTTTTGGCATATATAAGAGTTTAGGGAGATGGGTATATAACAATAAAAAAATAGAAAACTCAATAGTTTTTGTAAGATGCTTGAATTTCAACAATCAGAAGTCTTAGTCACCACTAAACAACTTTGTTGAACCCCATATTTTTTGTAGGTGTAACAATGTCTCATTTCTTACATGAAACTCATTATATGAGGTCATTCAACTAAACCATCAACTAACAATATTACTAACTTGACATGTTAAAACCATAGTGAGAGGGTAACTAGAATATTTAATGAGGAAATTGAGGATAAATCAAATAAGAGGACAATATGGATGGTTGCAAAGTGTCTAGTAGATTAAGAAAGTCATGAGGTACATAAAATAGAATGATATATTATACTTAAAATTTTGTCATTATACCATAGAATGATGTATTACTATTTTGGAATTGTGTCATAGAAGCTCTTATATTTTAGTCTCATAATAATGACCTAGTTGTCCAATTCACATGTTTGGTCACACTCAGACATTGTCACACTACCTTGGCATGTACATCCTCATCACCAACACATTGTTCAAATTCAATGTGAGTTCATTAGCATGGATAGACAAGATAGTATGGGAGTCTGATGTTCATGATGCATCTTCTTCCCCTCATCCTTTCCATCTTACCTAATTTGTACACTTATGTAATTTACAACTAGACATATGGGAAATGAATTTATTAGTATCAAGTTACTATATCATTTATACCCCATTTTTATATACTAAAAGGGACCACAAGATCAATTCTTTGTTGTTGTCATGTTTCTTGTTGTTGGTATCTTGTTATATAGATTTACTTTAGTAATTAGGAGGTTGAGTTGAGTTATTATCCAATTTATCGTCATCATGTGTATATGATTGATTTTACATTCACTTTTTTGTTATGTTTTGTTTTCTTAAGTAATTTGTCACACCATAATCTAAATATTGTGTATGTAAGTTCATAATTGTGTAGAAATGAAAATGAAGCACAATTTATCTCTCCAACCAAGAAGACACTATATGGCACATAGACTCTTATTTCTTAGAATTTTCACTAGGCATATATAATGCACCAACACAACCTATAATGGATTTTGTATGAAGTAGACTAGGAGATGGTCAAATAAATGGAAAATGATTCAAATGAAGTTGATCTAACTGAGGTTTAAAGGGATACTTTCACTGAAAATGCTTGTATAAAATCTTCATATGTGTCATCTTCTCTCCTAGAATGCTAGTGATTCTCAAATCCTAGGGGTACAACGGTTAAAAATCCCTCATGGTTTTTGGCATAAATGAAATATTTCAATATATATTCTTAAACTTACATTACAATCCAAATATGATATGGTAAAAGGCACAAGATGATGAAAAGACACAAGATAACATAATAACACAATCCTTTATATCCATGGGTCAAAACTTGAGAGGTGGTGAATTAAACCCCATTGGCTAGATAGTGATGATGGACCCATTGAACTAGACATGTTACAACTAACAATGTGTATTTTTGATTCACGGTTTTCATTTTGTGCTCCAAATTTCATTTAGGTCAAGTGTCTCAAGGGCACATGGAAAATTGGTCTTGGGGAATAAAAACAAAACCAAGTAGTAGAATTCAGTGTTGTAAGTTCTTGTAAGAATGATTTGGAAATCCCAACATGATCACACTATCCACATGCTCTCATGGTAGATTTTTCCAATTTTGATCCTTTAATGCAAAACATTCTAGAGCCATTTTAGCGGCTGGTCCAAATTTGGAAATTTGGGTCCAGAAAACCATCTGAAATATTCGAGACCCATTTTGAGGCATCAATTGACACTTTTTTATTGTCCAAACCTTACTATGGAGCCATCGTCTACATTATACACATTGAAAAATTTCCACGAGTGCAAGAATCACCTCAAACAGAGTTCGTATGTGAACGTTATGCCTCCCACAATTGACTATCTGTATTGATCACCATGTTGGTATTATATGCCATGTCATCCCCCATTACTTAAACATGTGGCATTATCCACTTAGTGTATTTTCTATAACATTCTATAAGGTCCAAACGTGATTAGTAATTGAGGGTTGAGGAAGTCAATGCCTTAACCCAAGATGACTATTAGGACATGTTAAATACTGAGCTGCTAGGAGGAGAAAGGGTTCCATTATTTTTCATTGTATCATGTTCCATAGCTGAGTATAACAATGGAAAATGGTGTTTTTTGACCATAAATGAGCATGAGATATTTTTTATAAGCCATACAGGCCACAATGTCAAAGGAAATTCTACAGAGAGTGCCTCTTTCTTTGTACTTTCATTTGAAGAAAAGAGAGAAGAGTAGCCTCACCTTCCAGTTGGTTTTTCTCCCATATTGGGTTTCCCAGGTCATATGTTGTGCTTATTTATTGACGGTGTGTGTATTTATTTATATTCTCTATTTTTTTGCATTTCAACTATTTCATACATTTTAAGAGGAAAAACAATAATTAAAGAATATGAGATAGAAAGAAAAATAAACCTTCACAGTAAAGATTTTGGTATTTTATTAGATATGTTATGATGAACTCTTCCAGTGAAATATCCATGACAGTTTACAGATCATACTGGTATCAAATAATTTTTTTTTAGGTATTTGAGGAAAGCTGGAGGGATGCATAAATAGGTTTAAGAAGAAAGTGATAGAACCCTAGCCATGGTCTACGAGTCTATTCATAACAACCCTCAATATTCGACAGAGGAGATATTTTTTAGGTTGGAAGAGAAATTCAATGACATATATCTCAATATGTATCTCCTCATGGTGGCTCTAGCAAGGAATTTTAGACTGTTCAAAGAAGTTGGAGGCTTAAACTCAAAGATCATATCTGACGAGAAATCAGGAAATAATGAAGACCCGGAAAAGGAATGACGGTAAGAAAACAAGAAAGAGAAGTTGATTTCCAATGCCATAAACCCTTCACAGTCCCTATTCAATATGGAAGAGAAAGTGGACATAAATCCATACCAAGGTGATATAGATGAATTAAAATTGAATCATTGGTTGTCGCAACTAGAATTTTGTTTCAACATTCACCATATAGATTAATAACAAAATATATCATTCACTAGATTGAAGTTAGAGAGCCATGCTTTAACTTGGTGGGAAATTCATGCAAAGACACTTAGGCTAGAGGGTGATCCAGTAGTAACTAAGTGGGAGGATTTCAAAACCCTCATTAAGCCCTAGTTCTATCGTATTAGGTATGAAGAGGACCATAGGATCTAGTGGCACTACTTCAAGCAAAAGCAAGGGAAAATTGTATATAAGTACACCACTGATTTTAGAAAGATGGCCATCATGTTGGGTATATATCCCAAGAACCTCGATGTATTCCTCAAGTATCTGGGGGTTCTACATAACCATATATGAAATAAATTGGTGCATTTTTAGCCAAGGACAGTGGACAAGGCATGTGTACAAGAAGCATTTATGTACAACATAGGCCAAAAGAAAGGGTAGCCAAGCAGTTCCAAACTTTAAGAGCACCAAGACTATGCTAAGGAGGGGAAGAATAAGTGGAAAGGGGGAAAGGATAAGAATATGGAAGCCACTACACTTTAGTGAAAGGATCCCAACAAAAAATTCAATATTTATTGCCACACTGAAGAAAAGTTTTGAAAACTACATCCATATTTGAACATGAAGAACCATAAGAAGGTAGCAAAGAAAAAGAATCTTCTAGCCACAGAGTTGAGGAATTAGGTTGAAAGTATCTCATACATGGATGAGAATATTATCTACACATCAATGTAAAAGGAGGTGGATCATGGTATCCTTCATCATCGAGAAGAGAGGGACATGACCAAACTCTTTCATATCAAGATTTGGACTAGGAAGACCAAGATAGACGCTCTATTCAATTGTGGTTCACAATATAATATCATAGCAATGGATCTTATTAGCAAGCTTGGATTGGAGTTTCCTGATCATCGTAGCCCATATCCATTGGGATAAATAAAGAAGGATGCATAGATCAAGTTAACGAAACAATATAATATTAAATTTGCTACAAGTGATGATTTTATTGATGAAGTGGAATTGGATGTAGTACTCCTTCATGTATTGGAGAAGTGTTTGGAATCCTGTACATGTATATGATGGATACAATATTCATGTGGAGAACCAACCAATATTGACTAATCATGGATGGAAATTCCTAGAACATCAATGCATATAAACGAAAGTAAAATATCTCATTGGTAAGTTCTAACCAAGGAAAGAATTTGACTAGTTCTAGTAAGAAATATGTTTTACTTTTTATACGGGAAAATCGGTCTTGAGAAGAGTCTCTAAAAGTAAATACATAATTGGAAGGGTGTATTAAGGAGTAGAAACATGAATTGGAGTAGTTTCTAAAGGCACACATGGGAGTGTTCTATGATCTTAAAGGGATCCCACCTAATAGGTAAGTGAATCATGAAATTAAATTATTTCTAGACTTCCCTTCTTGAATATTGCGTTGTATAAACAATCCATTATATAAGAAAATGAATTAAAGACGTCATTGTAGAAGTTTTTGGAGATGGGTGTGATTTGACCAAGTACCTAAACTTTTGGGTCAAGTTTTTGGAGATGGGTGTGATTTGACCAAGTACCTAAACTTTTGGGTCACCCATCATAATTGTGACCAAGAAGGATGGGACTTGGACAATGTGTATCAATTACAAGGCATTGAACAAGATTGCACTAAATTATTGGTACCCTCTACCTAGGATGGATAATCTATTGGACTAGCTATGACATGCCAAGTACTTCACTCTATTATATTTGAAATTAGGATATCACCAAGTTTGATTCAAAGAAGAATATACATAGAATACTACCTTGAAGACAAGGAAAGGATTTTGTGAGTGGTTGGTTATACCATTTAGTTTATGCAACATGCAAACTATAATTATGCTACTAATGAATGTTGTTTTACTCCCTTATCTAGATTCATTTTTTTATTTTATATTTGGATGATATTTTTTTTATGGTGCTACCTATGAGGAGCACATCTCACATCTTATGTAGGTGTTAGAGACCCCAAAGAAGCACTAGCTACTGGCCAATGTCAATAAATTCAAGTTTGATGAATAGTCCTTGGTGTATCTGGGGTATGTGATCAGTGGAGGTGAGCTCAATATAGATCCTGCCAATATGGAGGCCATCATGAAATGGACAATTCCTACAAATTTTGTAGATGTTAGGAACTTTGTTGAGGCATCAAAGTACTTGTGGAAGTTCATAGATTTGTTTTCAGTAGTAGTTTCACCACTCCATGTAATAACAATGAGTAGTAAGAGTTTCCATTGGGGAAAGATTAAACATAATTCATTTGATGAGATAAAAATAAATATCATTCAAGCACCAATGCTCACACTACCAAACTCGCAAAATCCCTTCGAAGTGGAGACATATGCATGTGGATATTCCATGGGACAGGTCATGATGCAGGGAGGAAGGATTGTTTCCTATCATTCAGAAGTATTTAATGGGGTAGTCGTCAACTTCCCTACCTACTACAAGGAGCTCTATTCCTTAGTGAAATCTATCAAAACATGGAAGAACTATATGATGGGAAAGGAGACCATCATCCACATAGATCACCAATTTCTCTAGTATTTGTAGGACCAGAGTAAGTTATAACAAACTACGAAATACAAATGGATGGGGTTCTTATAGAGATTTCATATAGTCATCAAGTATAAGAAGGGAAGTACAAAAAAGTTGGTATATGTTCTTTTAAGGCCACCCACATCCAAGATTATAACTTTGGGAACTTAAATGCACATGGATCCTTTTACCCAAGCTACATACTAAGAGTTATACACAAAAAAAGATGAATTCAAGGAGGTTTTTCCACATCTACAGGTCCAACTTCATATAGAAGAAGGTGAAAGAAAGGATGACTATTATTTATATAATGGTTTACTCTAAAACCTCAAGAATCTATCTATCTTTAAAGGTGAATAATTAAATCTTATGAAAGAGGCTCACACCTCAAAGGTTGGAGGAAATTTTTGTGTTGGGAAGACAGTTTCCAACTTACAGAGGTATGTGTGCTAGCCCATAATGAAAGAATATGTAGCAATGTATATTAGACAATGTATACTTTGTTGTACCAACAAGTCCACTAACACGAAAAAAGGTCTGTACCATCCCTTACTTGTACCCACTCAACCTTGGGAATGTATTTCCATGCATTTTGTGGGAGGTTTACCAAAAACCAGGAAGGGACTTGACTACATATTTGTGGTAGTTGATAGGTTTATCAAGACATGCATTCTCATTCCTTGTAAAAATACCATCAAAGGACAAGAAGAAGAAAACATTTCCTTTTAAAACATTTGGGTGCACTTTGGTATACGAAGGAACATCATCTCAAACATGGATACCATATTTCACAGTGCATTTTGGACTACATTGTGGGAGAATATGAACACTAAGTTCAAGAGGTATAAAATATTCCATCCATAGACATATGGGTAGACAGAAGTAGTCAATATGACTTTGGTGTAGCTTTTGAGTGGTTACAATCAGAAGAATCCAAAGACTTGGGATGAAAATATGATCTCTATACAACACTCTTATAGCATAGAAATCCACACTTCTACCGATAAGTAACCTTTTGGAAATTGTTGTGCATATTTTCCACCTTCACCCTTAGATGTTGTATATGGATGACAAGGTGGAGTGAGGGAGGACCTCAAAAGATATGCATTAAAAAAAAAATTGTTGAGAAGATCAAGTAGATCCATTTGCAAATACATTAGACATTGAATAAGTCATAGAAAAAGTACAAGTCTAGACATGACCAACACATAACAAAGAGAACATTCAGAGTGGTAGATAGAGTACAGTTACAACCGAATACAAAAAGAATATTCCCTACACGACGCTCTTCCGATCTCGAATACAAAAAGAATATAGGGTCTTGGTAAGAATATCAAGGATCCGATGTATGGTCCTTTTGAGGTATTGGAAAAGGTCGGATATAACACCTATAGACCTATTCCACCCATTTACATGCACATTTACTCAGTAGTCAATGTGGATAATATCAAACTCTATGAGCCTTCCATGTTGGATCAGGGGGAGGAGTAGGTCCTACCTTTCATAGAGGAATTAGCACAAAATGATTAGGGAGAGTTGGTAGAGGAAAATATTTTTAGAAGCGGTCCAGAACTACAATATAGTGGTAGCATGACCTTTGGTAGATTGGATTAAAGGGACAACTTATAGGAAAAGAAAAGTGGTACCCAAGGGAGAAGCTAGAAGAGAAATTTCCTCACCTAATTTAGTAAATATTTTTAGGACCAAAAGCCTCCCTAAATTAGGAGGTATTATCTGGATTAGATAATTATATTATTTTTCATCTATCTCGATGCTTTAGGGGTGAAAAACATTGGAGTAATCAACATGCAGAACGATTTTAGCGACTGGTCCAAATTTTGAAATTTGGGTCCAAAAATTGTTTGAAATATTCTAGAGCCATTTTGAGGCATAAAATAACACTTTTTTTTTTATGGTTGAGACATTATTATAGAGCTAATTCATGTATTCTACACACTAAAACATTTCCAACGGTGTAAGAATCACCTCAATCGGAGGTCATATGTGAAAGTTATTCCTCTCACAAGTTGACCTACAATATTGATCACCATGGTGCGAGCGGATGCCATGTCAGCCCCCATTACTTAAATGTGAGGGGGTATCCACATAATGGATTTTCTAGAACATACTAGAAGGTCCAAACCTAATCACTAATTAAGGGTTGATGAAGTAAACTCCCTAACCCTAGATGACTATTGGTATATGTTTAGTTTAGAGTCTCTAGGAGGAGAAGGATTTCCATTATTTTTCATTGTATCTTATTCCATAGTTGAGCATAACAAGTTAGAGTGATATTTCATGAACATAACATAGGAGGATATAATTTGTAGAATCCATATAGTCCATGATGTCAAAGGAAACTCCACAAAGGGTGCCTCTTTCTTTGTACTTACATTCGAAGAAAAGAGACCAGAGTAACCTCACCTTCTAGCTGGGTTTTCTCCTGTATTGGGATTCCCAGGTCATATCTTGTGTTTATTTGTGGATGTTGTTTTTATTTATTTATGTTCTCTATTGTTTTAAATTTCAATTATTTCATAAATTTTAAGTGGAAAAGTGGTAATAAAAGAATTTGATATCTAAAGGAAAATAAACCTTCAAAGTAAAGATTTCAGTATTTCACTAGATCTATTGTGATGAACTCTTCCGGTGGAATATCGATGACAATTTACAAATCGTGATTGGATGAATAAAGTCTCCTGATGAAATTGGAAATAATATGGATGAGCATTCCTACACATGGTTAGGATGCAATATACAACAGATGCATGTGTGTGTGTGTGTGTGTCTTAATAATAACCAAATCTTATGTTGTATCTATAGGAGAAATAGGTTTCATGTGATCTATCCATATTCAAACATTCCAAGGTTTGAACTAGTTGAAATATCTTTCACCTAGGTTCAACACCTTATGCTCATTCTTGAATATATCATAGAGTTTTTTTTGTATCATTTTAAGAAAGTGTTTAATAAGGGATTCATGATCACTAAATTTGTTTATGAAGTTTATCACATCCTTCTAATTGGATGAAGGCCTAGTATTTTCATGCCAACAATTTTTTACCAGCCCCTTAACAAATTCAATTATCTTCATGGTGGAATGCGGTAAACTATCAATGAATTCCCAATAATATGTTTGACCAAGGTTGTCAAGGATTTATATTCTAACGTAATAATCTCAAAGGTATTTCAAACATGCTTTAAACGTGATAGGTGTGTGAGACAGAAAGTAATGTTGTATTGTGTTCTTGATTACAATCAATTTTGATAACACAAGATGGGTCACATTATGGTATTTTGAATGAATATTATTTCCAATCATATTAAAAGAAACCTAAAAATTTCTAACAACATGATTAGTGGTCTTTGAAATTTTAACTCTTCATATACCTGAAATGTTCATAAGAACAACTAAAGTGTGTGATTTTAACAAGGCCAAAAGTAAGTTACTTTTAAATGCATCATTTTTCAATTCAAAATAGCCTTTAATAGTTTTTTTCACTACCAATCAATTTTCATTTAGGTAAATTGTCTTCAAGGATAGGTAGAGAACTTTTATCCACATGAATACATCTAGGAGTGCTTTTCCACACACCAGATATATGAGGTGAGGAAGTTGGACCCAAATTCTAGAACCCATCACCATGACATCATAGAAATTCATCAAGAGATTGTATCACTTCATTTACCTAATGACCAAGATTGGGAGTGCATTGGATATGTTGGTGGTCATTATGATGAACATCTAATTGTTCAAAATTATCTTGCACTAGAGGATCCTCTTAACAAGAATATTTCATAAAATATGATTATCTTCCTCCTATGTAAACTCAGCAACATGAAAAATTGGCAAGTCTTCTTCAACTTAATCATTTTTTTATTGATGAAAGATTTATTGGAGGTTGGATTGGAGGTTGAATTGATATCAAAATTAGAATGGATTGTACTCGATGCACATGCTTCACATATGGTGACAAAGTAGATATCAACATGGAATCCATTGTGCAAGGAATTGAGGTGGTCACAAAGGAATGTCTATGTTTTTTTATAACCAACTTTGTCTTTTCTCTTAGTTCATTGAATTTTTTAGAGGGTTTCTCCTTCATATAAAACTTTCTTACTTGATTGCATTTGTTTCCCATCTTCATAAGGATCCAATACAACAAGAATTTGACAGAATTTGTTTTCTCATTGACACTAAACTAAAAAAGGTATTACAATAATAGTATTTCATGTGAAATGATCATGTTTGTGTACACAAGGCATTTCTTTTTAGAGACAATAACATTGGGATTCTGGTATTTTTTTTTTATATAGGTAGGAACACAGACATGTTATTATCATGAAAGTTTTAATAGCATGTGCATGTTAATACCATGTGTGCATTATTGTTACATGTTGGCACAGGGGCAGACTCAGGGTTCAAAGCTACAACAACGCACTAACAAAACCCTAACTACCGGCCCTTTCGACAACACCTGCGAAGAAGATGAAGTCTCACCCGAGGTAGAGGCAGGGGTGGTTGCAGGAATCCGATGTCTGCAACCTTAGCTGGGACACAAATATGTGATTGTAAGACTTTAATAGAGCATTTAGCAGTTACAGTTCATCAATATCGTCTTTAGCTTATAGAGCAGACAAACCCTAATAACATAACGATGCAGTATTCACATAGATCCAATATAATCAAGCATTAAGAACATCAACATAGGTCAGATCTAGAATTCATTCACATTATTCAGCACTAAGATATCATATCAGATTCATCTAGCATACATCAGTGAACTAAGAATTTAATCCTATAAACAAAAAAACACGCAAAACAGACAAAGCCACCACAACACATCATATACGTGGTTCACCCCCTCCCTGGGGCTACGTCCACCAATTCTTCTTCTCTTTAT
>CBVK0101885652.1:0-12603 GCA_900067695.1 Picea abies
AATGGAGGAGGTCATCTCTACGTTCCAGCTCTGTCTCAGGCAGGAACCACGTACCCTTCTTTAGGGGCTTTCTCTCAGGTTTGTAAGCCGAGAGAAAGACTCACTTAGTTGCAATGATCCACATCTCATAGGTTTGTAAGTTGGAGAATGTCTCACATAGCTGCAATCATCAACAGACTATGTCCCAGAGGTTGATAAAGCCAAAATGATTGAGCTTAAAGAAGAAGTCTGCCAAATTAGATAATTTCATGGTGATAAGGAGGTGGAGGCTTAGGTTGGAAGCTTCATTCTGGATTTGGGATGCACTTGGACCCAAAATTCAAAGTTTTATAGATCCCTTGAGTTGTACTAGCACACCAAAACTATGGTGGCCATAGGAATGATCCCCAAGGAGAAAGATTTTCGTCAGTTGAAGAGTAGGAAAGAAGCTTTGAAAGTCCATAATGCTTATGTGTTTGAGGTAGGCACCCAACTAGCCAACCGTCAAGGGGGTAACTTTTGAAATATGAATTCCTAGGGATTGTCATGGTCTCTGTGGGACTAATACTACTAAACCTCTCTTGTATGTTTATATGTAATTTCTGTCCATATTAATATAAAATCTTACTTAAAAAAACATTATAAGGATGGTAAAATCTATTTTCCCCCACCCCCAAAAAAAAAGTTAATATAAAGACAATAATTAGTGTTGAAAAGAAGGTATAGGTTTATATATAATAATAATAATATCGAATCTTCGGACCTTATATATACCTTGTAATATAATAATTAATATATTGTTTTGTGTATTTCTCCAAACCATATTATTTTTACCGCAATTTTAGAATATTACATGTTTTAATTAACACACATGTTATTGATAACAAGGTAAGATAATGTATTTATTTTCTTTAAAAGATACCGAGTAGAGTAAAGATCGGGCACCTTACAATTGAGAAGCATGTGTCATAAAGCAATTGATTTTCTCTTTTGAAAAGTGGCAGGGACCAATATGGGTTCATAATATTTAAATAATATCCATAAAAACCTCACTATTATATTTAAGTCACAGTAGTCGATTGTCAGATTTACCATCGTCGAGATTTCCAATAACGAGACGACCACTGGCATATACGTGCATAATTTATGGAAATATGAAGGCCCACCATTGGCATGTGAATAAGACTCCAACTTGATGAACCAATGGCATGACAAATACATAATTTAAATTGATTTAAATATTTGATTAAAAAAAATTGTTGTATACATATGTAACACTTTGGAAAAGATATTGAAATTTATAGTCAACGGGGAAAGCAATATGCAATGAACTCAAAATATAATAATATAAAATATGGTATAATTACTTGGAATTACATATGAATATATTTATATAAGTTTGAGTTATATTTATATATATATATATATATATAATAATAATATTATTATTAATAATTAATTTTTTTTTTTAAATAAAAATATTGCGTTACGTTATGCTATAAAAAAAAAGAAGCGACACATGTCTAAGAATATATCAAGACTCGCTACATGTATGTAAATCATAATAGGTGGTCGACATTGTTCAAGGACCATAAAGCGACACATGTCTGAAAAAACATCAGGACTTGCCACTTGTTCTACCACATGCATGGAAACCAGAATAGGTGGTCGACATTGTTCAAGGACCAGCTAGTGAACCAAAGTTTAATTGCAACAAAAAACATTGTAGCTAAAACCGAAAAAATTAACAGTAAAGAAACTAGATGTGAGGCAAACCCAGATGTCCATCCTGGCGAACTATGAAAGCGTATGGATGATAGCATGTCGGGCAACGACTCTTCGCATGATTGCTTGACAAGGAGTCGAACAAAATGTCCAGGTGCTTGCTGAGGATGTGTTGGTTGTGTAGTTGCTCGACCAAGCCTCTTCTCATCTTGAAAATCAGGACCAAATGATCCTTTGTGAGCCTGCAGGAGCTAGGTAGGTCGTGGCTGCCCAGAGCCAGGTGAACTTGCACTTCTCTGTGTGTCTCCCTATGGGTTTCCTCCTCGCTCCAGCATTCGCCCCACTTTATCCCTGATCTTCGTCGTTGGGGTTGGCAGAATTCTTGTAGTTAGTTGACATCAAAGGGGGGAATTCCTCTTCTACCATACATCCTGTCATGGTCGGCTCGGGGGAATTCAAAGGGATACCGGTGCCTGTTTGTGTCATTTGCTCCATGGTGGTCTCCTGTAAGTTAGGAGGAATCTCCTCCTCTGCTATGTTGCTCCATGGTGGTCTCCTGTAAGTTAGGAGGAATCTCCTCCTCTGCTATGCATCCCCCATAGATTAGCTCTGGGTTAGATGAGTGAAACTCAACTTGAACGTCTTCGCACTAGTTTTGACTAGAGTGGGGAGAGTGAGTCGAGCTACTTCCTAGAATGGGAAAGAGAGAGGTCGGTCATGTGCATCGATGCCTGCCTACTTGATTGTAGTAGGTCGGCCCACACTTGGATTTGCCTCTCTCACGAGGCATGGCGAAGCTGAGCTCGTGGGGGGGAGAATTAATAGAGGAGAGGCCAAAAATGCTGATAGTGGACAGAAGGAAAATTACATAGGCTCGGAGTGCTCAGAGCATAACATTCGGGGGAGAATGAAAAACTAAGGACAAACTCTGGAAATAAGAGCCACATCGAGGAGTTACCTGCGTGATGATGTGGGAAGTTATGGCTTGGGGAGCCATGAATGCCAGGGTGATGCAGCCTTGTCACATCGTACCAGTACTAGAGGGCAAAGCTTGAATCATCATTAAATCTGTTGAACTATCCCAATGCACTAAGCTCTGGCTGGAGTGAATTTTTTTCATTTTGAATGGACAGAGGAGGAGGCTGGCGATGAGGGGCTTTAACTGCCCTCGTCGCCAGCACGCCATGTGACATGCGTTCGCTAGGTGTCACTCCATCCGGGGATAACATTAATTCTTGTGTATTATAGAGAGGGTAAATGATAGGGTTAGATAAATATAATAAAGTATATGTATATGTTATTAATGATGACAATTATGATAGGTTACAATTATAATACACTATAAATGAATAACACATAAATGATTAAAGTAATGAAAGCAATAAAGTGAAATAGGAAATAAATATGAGAATACGAGAGATGTTTAGTGCAAATATGAATGTGAATGTATAATATTACAATGATGTTTAGTGAATCAATTACTACAATAAGATGAAGTAATGAATTAATACTAAGAGTATTAAGGGAGTGAACAAGATAAGTACTTATTACATGGGTAAGAGCAATACAAGAAGATTAGGTATCATTAATATTATAGATAGCATGAAAGTATCCTAATCATCATAAAGGTACATACATAAAATTATATAAATGTTAATTTTAGAAAAACATATGATTATATATATATATATATATATATATATATATATATATATATTATATATATATATATATATATATATATATATATATATATATAAGGTTGAATAAGCATTATACAAGAAGAGTTTGATGTAAGAATTTTCATAAAAAGAAATATTATAATAATTTGTTATTGTAAATCATAATGTCTTATCACCACACAAGATATGCAACAATGGTAATGAAAGTAAATAAATAAGAATATATGGAACAAATTTGATAATTATAACGTGATTAATAAATACATATACTATGAAGAAATAAGGCTAGTAGTATATGTAAAAAATAAAATACAATAGATCACATGAAAGTAAGAATGGTATATGGATAATAGTAGTATGGTAGCATATAAGAATGACAAATGTGAGTAATATATGTTGGATTTTGTAATATAAGTTATCTATATGAATTATGAAATAAACTTAGGAAATAATAAATAATTTACATAAACATCTTAAAAGGTATACAATGTCTATGTTATAATAATAGATAAAGATACTATGTGAGTTAGATAAAGAGATGATGTGTAATTAAGTATACATAAGATAAGGCAATGGTAGTATATCTAGGATAATGCAAAAGTATATAAATAAATGATAATGAAGAGATATGATGATGAGTATATGGTAGTATAGGATAACAATGATATAGTAAAAGTAAATGAAATGAAAATATAGCAACAATTAAGGATTGATGTGAATAAATATATAATGCATGAATATAGGTTGCAAAGAAAAATAGGAGTGATAATGATGGTAATATGGAGCTTAAAGATTTATAGGTCGAAAATGGGAATAAGATGTACAATAGATAATAAATAATGGTTATATAAAATGAAATATTATGACAAATATACAATTAGAGTTATGAAATAAAGAATAACATATGGAGTTAGTAGATAATTACAGTGTTTGAGTAATAGAAGGTGTAATGTCAAAAGATTAAAAGATGATAAAGGTAAAATTGAAGAGGGGGTAATAAGAACAATACTATATGGATAAGTAAGAAATATATTAGTAGTTAATATAAGGGTGGATTAATGAGAAGTAAGTAGGAGTAGGCATGGTAAATATGGTAAAAAAAAGGAAGAAGAAGAAGAAAGTAATAAGGTATAATGTGTCGAGGAAGATGCAAGGTGCATACAATAAAATATAGTAGATAAATTGTGTATATAATTACATGATGGGTTGTTAGTGAGAGGAAGGAACTAGGAAGGTGTTAGTGATGCATCGAGAAAGGGTTGTAGGCCAGAGTAGGTAAGTATCATGTAGGGTGAAGGATATAAAGTTGAGATGTATGAAGAGCAATTATGAGAAAATAAGTCCTTAAGACAAGTAATTGTAGAGTGTGGAATGGACTCTAGTAAGAAATATATTTTTGATTTGGAGATGCTCGCTAAGGCATGGTAGACATGGTTCCCTTTGAAGCATTTATGTACTTTGTAATACTCTTGTAGGTAGAGAAATTATTGTGTTTCAGCTATGATGAAGATAATATTATACCTAACATTTCCTCGTCAAGATCTAATATTTATGACTTGACAAGAAGGTCAGTGACTAAGAATAATGACTAAATAATCAATGAAATGACTTATTCATATAATGATTAATTAGCAATATCTTAGTCAATGTTCCTAAGAATGAAAAACTTTTGCGATGACATATGTGTTGTATCACTCAAGCTAGAGTGATAACCAAAGTTAGTAGTAATTGATTATAATTATCAAGATATTACAGGTGGGATTATATGCATGCCTTAATGAAATTTATATAAATCTCAATATAAAAATCACTTAACAAGAAAACTAATAAAGAGCTAGGGTTTTAACTTGATCCGTAAACGGTAGGCCTATGGCCTATCTGTCTCACCAAACATAGATTTTTCTATGGAATAAAATTATTCTTTCTATCTTGATCTTCTTTGACTGGTTGTAATCCTTGCAATATGTCAATCAATAGTCGAGCCAACCAATTAATAAACTCGTCGACCACCCACAAGTCTTGTCGGCCCAATGTTTGACCAGTTGAATGCTCTAATAGTTGGATTGACCGAATGATAGACCAATTGAATATGCTAGTGGTCAGGTCGGCCAAATTTCTAGTCGACCAAGGGGTATGAGTCAACCGAGAGAAATTATAGTCGAATAGAAGGCAAATCTAGTCAACTAATAAATGTTGTTGGTTGAAAAGGAAAATAGGGAAACAACTCGGGTGGAATGAGTCAACCAAGAATTGAGAAAGGAATATCTGGAGGCAAATTTGACATTCGACATCAAATAAAAAAATTTGGAGGGCAAATTTGATATTCGACAGTAAATAAAAATGTTTGGAGGGTGAGTCGGGTAAATAAGGATGAAGGAAAGACGTCCAGAGGACGAGTTGGAAAACCAACAGTGTAGAAAAACGTCTAGGGAAGGTAATTCGACTTGGGGAATGTGTATGGTTGTAGGAATGTGAGAAATTTTCCCAAGTAATAAAAAGCACGCCCAGGTAGTGGGTAAAATGCCCAGTGATCTCTAAATTCACCCAGGTAAGTATAGATTCACCCAAATAGTAAATGAAATGCACATGGGTTCGTAAATTTTCCCAGTTAAGTTTAAATTCACTTAGGCAGTGGAAGAACACTTTGGATGGGTGCCACTGGCTAAAAAAGACACTTCAACAGAGTATGCATAGATTGTCATAACTCAAAACCAAATTCCCAAAGAATAGATTGTTGTAACTCGTAGATTCAACATTTAAATGGAACTTTTATTATGCTAAGGAGAAAATCACAACATGGTGAGCTATACATAGACTCGGTGTATTGTTACTCACTGAGAAGAACCAAATTATAGATGTCATGGCTCAGAGACACCTTCACTTAGAGTGAACAGGAACATTAACTCCTTTGTCCACTCAACCTCCAATAGGATGCCCTCTTCGAGCTTTAATTTCTGCTACTGTCCTTCCCTCTTTCTCCTTGCATCTCCCTTCATTGCCCCCTTCACTACAACCCTCATTGTTTTTAATGGAATGCTTTTGAAAGGTCAATCATCACAGTAATTTGTTTCACCTTCCCATTGTGCCATAAGACAAAATAAAAATGAAACAAAACAAAACATGTTTTTTTACAACATTTACAAAAATTTGCCAAGATCCAATTCAGATCATAGTTGGTAGTCAAACCATCAAGCTATAATGTAAATATTGGAATCCAAACCGGAGCTTGGGAAGAATAACCCTATAAGAGAAGTGTGTCTTAATATTAATTAAATCACAAGTGGTAATAAAATTTGAGTTTGGACAAAATGGAAGTTTGTTAAATAGGGGTAGCCAATTAATGAATTAATAGCCTCAAAATATATCTAGACATGTGAAGGTATAGTAGGACTAGTATAGCCCATAATCTACTATTTGGGAGGATGCAGAGACCTTACGACAAGATCATCCCTCAATTTTTTTACCACAACCTCGGGACTATGTTTCCTGGAGGATGGGTGTATGTAATGCCTCATTTTGACTTAGACAACTAGAATTACTTATGGCCTAGTTGTATCTTCATTTGCTTATTATCTATGGAACAATATTAACTTGAAACTTTAAATTTTGGACATATGGACCTATGTGAATGTAAATACTATATATGTTTATCATTGTGATTTATGATGGATATTATGCAACCTGATTCTAGCTTGAAAATTTGAAATTTGAAAGATATTGGTACGTGGATACTGAGTTAATGATATGGTTAAATGCAATTAGATGTTAGTAGAGTATGAATATGCATGAGTTTGTGTTATAAACTAACCTGTAGATTAATGGGCTAGCCAAAGAAAGATAATAATAAACGGTTGATGTTGTGAACATCGATCGTAAAATAATATGGTATGAACCATTGTATGTTAAATTATGTTGGTTCAAATGCATTGCTATGATATGTGGGCAAGTGCAGGTTTTTCAGGTAGCATGTCTCCCTGAAACTGAATATACTATTATAAAATTCCCAACAACACAGTGTCATCGTATGGTCCATGATAGGGTGTTGACCCTAGTTCTATCAGGAGGGGTAGAGGTATTTCCCATAGTGTATCCTCCGAAACTTGGAGTCATGGGAGGATGGTGTTAGGTCATGCTCCCCTAAACGTGTGATGATGATTGTCAGTTTCCTGCCGGGGAAACTTGGTCAAGGTAGTTGACACTTTCACTTACGGGTTTTCTCTGGAGTTAAGTCAATATAGTTGGCGCTCCAAGATATTCCAACAGATGAATGATATGGATGAAGACATAAGTAGATTAGGGAGGCATGGTGTTAGAAGTAGTTGAGAGTGTGTGGGGTTTTAATCTTATAACATAAGTGTTTGACTTTCTCTATTTTATTTAAAAAAATGTTAAATTGAATTGCAATTATCTAGGTAAATGTTGCTTTGTGCTAAATTATTATAATTCAAGGATTCGACTAATATTGTAAATGGTTGATTTATTCATTATGAAATTAATTGCATTGCTGATTGGATTTGAAGCATACATGATTTGCATTAGATATGTATGCAATTCATGTATGCTTCAAATCCAATTATGTATGTGTTTAGAAAGCTCTTTTTTGCCCATATACATCATGAAGAAAACAATGAGGCAGATAGATTATCAAAGCATGCACTTGAAATTCAACCGGGTAGAATTGCATATAATCGTTGGGAATCTGGCAATGAGGGCCCTACTCATTACTTAAAGTTATTCTAATGCTTTCCGATGCTCAGTTTCTTGGTTCTCTTCCATGGAGTTATTTAGACCATGTCTGGATGCATAGTTAGCATCTTTGCTTATCTGTAATCGGTTACTTTCTGGTTGTATTCTAAGTGTCTGTTATGTCTCCGAGAGAGTAAGATTTGTAGTTTTCATAGTGCTCTCTTTATGATCTGATCTGAACAGTCTCTTGACACTTGGACAATTGTATTTTGAAAACTACTTATATTTTTATGAATATAAAAGAGGAATTTTCTATGGAAGAAAAAAGCTACGCATACATGCCTTGCACATATACACTAGTATTTATGAATGTATCAAATTAATGATGTTGCTTATTTGATCTAGATGTATGAACCTTGTTATTATTTTCCTTGTATTGTGAATGATCATAACTTCGGGACGGAGTGGGTGTATGCAATGCCCCCAAATGGATTAATTAATAAAGATAATTAAATAATGTGATTTAATTCATAAATGTAATAAAATTAATTAAATAATTGAAATCAATAATGTAATTAAGTCAATTAGATTATTTAACTAATTAGATTTGATCATTATTCAATTAATAGATTAAATGATGTAATAATAAATAAAATGATTATTTATTATATTATGTGTGATGAGGCAAGTTGGAAGGGATAATGGTAGATAGGGATTTTTGAGGAAAGGGGAAAAAGTAAATGTTATGAACATAATATATAATAATAAATATAAATACATTATAATAGTTAATGAATAATTAATGAAGAGACACATTCCGAATGAAAGTTCACGTCTCTTCATGGAAGGGCACCCGTGCGTGGGTATATAAGGCCCCCTTTCTTATTGTATCTCATCATCTCATATTCATATACATTATTTAATATATTATTCTTTATGGATTATAACCCGTTGTCTTACCTACATTAGGTATTTACCTAGTGAACGGGCTTGGTTCACCACAGTGGTATAAGAGCTTCGTCTTGATCCAAATTTTGGCCACAAATATAGTTTCTCTAAAATCAGGTCTTTGACCTCATATTGTCCATTGGCCATTTATAAATCAAATATTCTACACATTTCAGCAAAAGTAAAAAATTCATTCTGCACACACACACACAAAAAAGGCTTTTCTTAAGGGGCACATGAAGAAAGAAGAAGTATAAGTGCACACCAAGAAGTTTGAAAGAAATATTCCAGATTTGGCATGAGTTAAGTTAATTGTCATTTAAAAGTGAGAAAAAATAATTTAAAATAAAAAGTTTCAAAGAAGAGGAAAAGTGAATATTTTATTTACCTTTGGAGATTTACCATCCCATGGTTTTGGAAAAGCATTGGTCCACGGTATTCCATACCATATATAATATGTGTGTGTGTGTATTTAACTCTAAATAAGTATTTCAGAAAAAATAGGGTAGCGTTTGTTGATCCCTAATTGTCGCTAACAAATAGTCAAGAGTATAAAAGTGAATTTTATTATAAGTCAAAACATAAGGTACTCTTTGTAAAGTATAAGGAGATTATATATATATATAGTCTAAGAGGAGAACATTATCATTAAAGAGGAGAGCCCATTTTACATTTATCATTTATTGAAAAATAAGAAGTGAACTATGACATCTACGCCCATGGTATTCCATACCATATATAATATATGTGTGTATATTTTCCTCTAAAGAAGTATTTCACAAAACTTAGGGTCTCGTTTGTTGAGCCCTAACTGCTAGAGTATAAAGAAAGTGTGAAGGCAATATTAAATTATTTTTCATTAATTACCAAGAAAAAGAAGAAGAAGAAGAGATTAAGTAAATATAAAATTACTTTTGGTAAAGCATAAAGAAAATATTCAAAGTTTTTAAACTCTCTATATATAAAAAGAAGAATTATCAATGATTATTTTCTTAAAAGAATATAAAAGAATATTAGAGGAAGATATCTATTAAGTCAGTAAACTTAAGTCTTATTATTATTAAAGAGATGTTATAATAACTATAAGGTCAATTCAAATTAAAAAATGGATTTTAAGGAAGGAATATTTTCTGGTAAGAATCATCTAAGTAGATGCATTGGATTATTAACATTTAGAGGAAATATTTAAGAAAAAGAAGTTAGTATCCACATTTTTCCAGATAAGAAGAAAAATCACAAAAGTATGGATTTGGCGAATCAATTAATAATTCCAAAGACAAATGTAATCGAAACAAAATACTATTTTTTTTGCAATAAATATGACATCAAAGATTTACTGTTGACACTCGAAGATTATAAACTCGTATCGAATTTCGAAGTTACAACTATATATGAAAAAGAGGTTGATATAATCCTCGGCTTGACTTGGTTAGAGACGCTAGGTAACTTAATATTAAACCTTGAGAAAAAGTTTTTAATGTTTTCCTACAAAAAGAATAAGATAAAATTACATGACGTCTCAGTAGAGTCAGATTCAATATCTACATCAAAAGATCTTGATCAGATCTCCAAAATACTACTATCAAACAACAATCAATACTTGAGATCCAAAAAAAATGTGACAAAATCGTCATAGACAAGGATGCATAAATTTGTCGCCTAAAAGATCATAATCAATGTTTATTCACCCAGATTAAAAAGATAAAGAGTGATAAGAAGACGATACAAGACAAGTTAGAACAACTTATCAATAAGGAATCATTGGTAGATAAAGAGACAATGACTGAACCTATGGAACTAGAGAAGTCTTCAAATGGAAAAAACCCAATGGTGGATAAAGCAATTAATACAGACCCAATCAACCTTACAACTCAAAGGGATTCAGTTGATGTAAAGAGGTCTTCACATGTCGAAGTAGAAACAAGCCAGGGTTATGAAGAAGACTCAAACCTTTTCATTGGGAAGGTGTCTCTTCATTAATTCTTCATTAACTATTATAATGTATTTATACTTATTATTATAGATTATGTGATAAGAGACAGATTATAGATTATGTGTTAGAATATGAAGGATGTGTGCTCGTTTTACCATTGACAATACCCTTGTCACCCAACCATAGGCTGAAACCACCCTCCGAGCACCTTAATCTTGACTGAGAATTACTTTGGAAGCAAACCCTAGGCTAGATAGCCAAACAAGGTGTAGCGCATCTTCCTCCAAGGATAGTGCACCAACAATAGTTGATCAGATAGTCCAAACCCTAGCCAAGAGATAGTCCAAGCCAACACTAAAAACTGGTTGCTGCAGCACCTGCACCTGTAGCTCTTCTCCACACATGTGCACCAAACTAGGAACTGCAGTGTGCACTAGTTGTTGCTTTGCAATTCTGAGACTGTGACAAATGAGAACTAGCACCCTGTATTTATAGTAATCTGGCAGACTTTACGGGGCCGACTTCTCCTTCTGGGTTCCTGTCTGTTTAGTATATTATTATTATTTATGGCCGACTTCTTCTCTTGGAGGCTAATAACCTAATATAAATTATCTTCTTGAGCCAACAAGACTTCTAGGGTTATTAGCCAACTCATTAGGGTTTTCTCTTACTTCCCGGAGTCTTCTATTCTCGTTAGGTTTACACGTGGAGGTAAATACCTCCTGCAGCTACCATAATATCAACACTCCCTCCTAGCTAGATAAGTATTACAAGTAATGGTCTTGAGCACAAAAATATACCATTCACCCTGTAGCATTGACATAGTCGTCTAGACTATCTCATGACTAGATCATGAGCATCACCATCACCATCAGTTGCATCATCTCTCGAAACCATACTTCATCTGAGTAATCAGACATGATGCTGGATAAGTCACTCACACCATAGAGTGATACAAGAGCCATTCTTATAATCTAGAAGAGTAAATGCTCTGAACCATTTTCCGTCTGGAAAATCTCTGTTCATCATTCGTCTGGATGATGATTATCTCCAATAAACTGCTGATAGTCTTTAAGACAATCAGAACAAAAATAGAACACAACTGTGTCTATCCATAGTAGTCATAACTACAATCCAGTGGTACACTACCACACCAAGTAATACACAAGTACTTGATCAACAACGCATAGTCACGAACAGTGGAACATATCCACCACAATAGTCTACATCTACTGTCATACAGTCTTCATAACAAACATCTGATAGCAACCTGCACATAAACAATGTTATGATATAAACTAAATCATCTGGGCCAATCTTTCACTCACATATGTGAGCTCTGAAATAATATATGCCCTCAGAGTAGAAAAATGAGATATCTGGACTATTCTTCTCAAGCAAGGAAGAATAATTATCATGTCTTCTGAACCTGGACCATTCCCCACCCTGGGCCATTCTCCCTACACTAATCAAAGTGCACCCTGGAGAGAATGTATAACCCTAAGGAATGTTGAGCTTGGACCATTCCCCACCCTAGGCCATTCCTCCTACACTAATCAAAGTGCACCCTAGAGAGAATGTATAAACCCTAAGGAATGCATGTCCCTGATTGTTGAGCCTAGACCATTCCCCACCCTGGGCCATTCCTCC
>CBVK0101885720.1:0-21640 GCA_900067695.1 Picea abies
ATATATATATATATATATCCATCACACATCATATGTGCATAATAATGAAATACTCAAACAATATAATCCACTCCCTGACTCAATATAGAGTCAAAGGAAGCCCTTTGATTCCACCGACATCCATAACATGCATGTGTCCTACACACTCAAGACAAATTTTCAAAAGCACGTGTCAACACATATATATACATCAATAAAATCAAGAATCCATAACACCTCAACATCGTCATTTATAACCCCTAATCTAAATGAAATCATAGTGTTCCATAACCGGATCACTTTCAAACAAGTTCCCTCAAAGAATAATTCAATAATAGTATGCTTAGTCGAGAGGGATGTTACAGAAGAAAACTGTCCTTCACAGGAAGAATGAATTTAGAAAGTTGATGACACCAAGAAGACCTACTATGAACGTGTATGAATATCTCTTTCTTGGTAACTATTTTTCATGCAATAATTTTGGACATAAAGAAATATATTGTAAATCATATCCACAAAATGACCAAACAAGAAATGGAGGCATGTACAATGCTCCAAGAAATAATTATGTGAACAACAAAGTCAAAAATCATGCTGACAACAGAAACATGAATTCATTTTATCCACTTTTAAACTACGATATTAAAAGTTATAAATGCCATAATTTTGTCCACAAATCCCAGGATTAAAAAAGTTGGATACATGCCCCTATTGACAAACAAATTGTTGTCAGCAATACCATCAAATTATGGAGGAAGAAACAAGAGAAAAGTTCTCGCGGAGAATGTGATTTAGCAATGCATACTAAAGACAAAGAAAACTATTGGTATATAGACAAAGGATTCTCAAGGCATATGAATGGTGATAAAAAATATATATATTATGTTAAAGAGAGAGAAGGGAGGAAGTGTTTCATTTGGAGATAATAAATATACCAAGATAATTGGGAAAGTGTTGAGAACTCAACACACCCTAAAAAGCCTATGTCAAATTTTCACTTTTTGGGTAACACTTAACTTTGCCCTGTCTGAATTCGATTTTCTTTAGATAAATGTTGTGACTTTGTTTGTTCTCTTAACGCTCATTAGTTATTCAAGTTTTTTTAACTGTATGAAAATCCATGAATTAAAAGGGCCTAACACTTAAATAAGGAAACAAAAGCTAAAACATTTCACTCAACGCACTCAAGATTTGGCATTGGAAGGAATTCAAAGGTGAAAAGGAAACACTCAGAAAGCATTAATCGTTGAATGTTGATCTTCATCGGTATTGATGAAAGATAAGTTTGGTTTCATGAAAAATATCACACATGGACCTCGTCGATAGCTGATCCCCCTTCAGCATCGTTACAAGGAAAAGAGAGTGAACTTTAAGGGAGAAGGAAACAATTTCGTTGATAGCCGATACCCGACACACTTTTCAAAATTGAAGAAAAACATAATCACGATGAACATTGCAACCATGCTAAGGGGTTTTACCCGATCACTGATTCCCGAAGCGTATCGACATCGACAATTTTTCGAATATGCTAACCCAAAGGAAAATACGCGATAGGTTTATCCTCAATCTTCGATCCCCGATATCTTTTCGGCATCAACGAACCCAATTTTATTTTAGAACGCACAACTTGAACAAAGCCCCGACCTCAACTAATATACGCAAATTAAGTCACCAATATTTAATGCCATGTATCTTTGCTCGACTGGAGAAATTGTACTGCCTAGATCAACCCTAAATCACTTTTGGTTCCTCAGGTCTGAGTCACACCTCTGAGTCAGTTTTCCACGTCAGCATCGTACGATGAATTTGATCAACGTCAGAGGTTTCAATGAAAGGATATCAACGATAACATCCATAACACATCGTCGATTCCTGATTCACCCACTGACAAAATGGCACGATGGGACATTTTTGTGCTAGATACGATTAGATTCTAAGCTTTTAAAGAGTTAATTAATACCAAATCTTGCATGAGATGCAAGTTTGTGCACGAATCAAAAAAGTCGTTTGAAATTACCAATAGAACATACCACCCTCCATGCCTCCGTCGTCAACCCATGATGAATTTAGGTCACCGAGATTCGGCAGTAGATCGGTTTTGAATTCCACTCATCACCTGAATTAAATGGTTGACATGACAAGGTAAGTTCTTCCTCGGTTTAAATCCTCTTGGACCATTGTAAACAAAACAATTATGCACGCAAAGGAGTTTCAAATCATCCATAGAAGCAAGACGAGTAATTCACAAGATTCTGAGATCCCGTGAGTATCAAACAACCAAGTTTAGCAAGCATTACAGGTATGTACCAGTCTGGATTTTCTATGTTTTCACTTCATGTATACATTTTCCTCCAATGTTTCTCTATACGCAAGCCCTAAAAAGATTGATTTCAATTGCAGGAATGATGCTTCCAGAAATCCAACCACTAGGTGATCACCGAGGGCACCCAAGATGAAAGAACCAGAGGTCGGAGAAGGCTCTTCTCCAGGGGTGGAGAAATAGCTAGAATTTTCTCCAAGAACAGAACCGGTTATTAAAACATCCACAAAGAAGGATTTTAGTCAACCTCCAGCCTTCAGAGACACATAGGCTAGCATAGGGACCAAGACGACACTCCCACATTGGGGAGAACTCTTCAAGAAGATAATCCAAGAGGAATTCCCCGAATACACCCCACACAGTGACCTAGATGTGAGAGCGCTCGACGACTAGGTATTCCTAAATATCCGACGGTCGTCCCTACACATAGTAGCAAGAAGAACCCTCGGTGTTTCTCTGTATAGAATTGTTGCAATGGCTCATCGACCACATGGACATGCATAAGTGCCTAATCAACGATGACGATGGTGGATATGTCGAATTTTTCCTTCCGGTGGAGGTCCAGAAGTACTACAATCTTAGAGACATGGAGGAGCGACTAAATATTGATTTTGTTGTGAAATTTTATGAGCTCCATGACACCAGCTGGGGGATAGTCTCATGGTGGTGAGAAGATAAAAAATTCACCAACCGGACCTCCGACTGGTACCAAATGGCAAGCCTACGAGAAACATACACCTTCCTAATGGAACTCATCTATCAGTTGTATGGTGAGAAATATTGCTCCAAGTTTTCAGAGGCGTGGATTCCTCTAGCATACACAGTAGCTATCTCCAGGAGCAGCTTCAGTTGGGGAGCCATCATTTCAAAGTAGTTGATCATCTGCGTACAACAGGATCAAACAATGAAATAACAGGAGACTCCAACCTTCTACATGGTGTCATACTTGTTGGACGTCATGTGTGCCAAAAATGTCTTCGTCACCATGAACTTAAGCTGACACGTCACATAGCTTCCGGTACATGTGTATTTCAGCATCCTATGGGAGAATAGGTACAAAAAATCTTACTCCCTCATCTATGAGAAATTCATCACACGCATTCATTTTATTATTTTCAAGAAAGAGTGTCCAAAACTATCGGTTGCAGCCAAAAAGGTGAAATCCAAAGTTAGCCACTGGTATATGGATAAACGTGGTACCTACATTAGGGTATTCGGGGCCACCGGAGCACCTCATCTCCTACCATCACATGTCCCTGACCGGCTTGTGGTGGGAGAGATCTGCTACCAGACCATCCTGCAAGGTTACAACACTACGCTAGTCAAAGATAAGAAGTGGGTGTTTATACCGTATGGGTTCCATGTTGGCTTCTACCTAGTGAAAGACACTACCCAAGACAAGTAGGAAGGGTTGAACCAATTAGAATTTTGATTCTAGACCGGCAGGTTCTGCAAGCATGACCCAAAGGGTCTAGTCCTAAAACATGATTCTCAAGTGTCGTCATGCTAGCCATATGCCCACGAAAAATTCAAAGACAAGATCTTCACAGAAAATTCCCAGGACTGGGACGAGGTGGTGGAATGGATGGTCAATCCCAAAATGACCAAGTTTAGAGCCATGAGTCTAGATGAACAAGCAGTGACCATAGAAAAATCAAGTCAAGAGGCCCTAAGATCCAGAGAAGAAATTCTAGTGGCCGAAGAAGTAGTTCCCCAGGTAGCGGCTGAAGCAGCAGAGATTTCCCAGGTAGCCCCAATGCAAGGTAGAGGCTTCCCCACAGATCAAGACACGTAAGAGAGGGGGTTACTCATGTTAGAGAATCTGTAGCAAATAATTGATTAGCTGCAAGATGACCCGGACCTCATAAACATGACAAGGCTCCCTGAAGACAATCCAGATAGAAGTCATACGAGCCAAAGAGGCCCTGAGTTCATAGATCTTGATGAAATTACTGGGTTAGATGACCCTAAGTTTACAACACCACCGGCCGGATCACCAACAAGTGTTTCTACCCAGCCAGAGACAATCAGAACATCAGGGAGAGAAAGCATGCCAAACCCCCTTAGAGAATTGATTAAAACCTATGATGATGATGAGAGCCCAGAGGTATCTCTTGTGACCCCTGTACATATTGAAGAGGAAAAGGGGCCAGAGAAGACATCTTCCCCAATTCCCGACACTCAAACTCAGGGGCTTCCACAGATCGAACAAGAAATCAAAAGTGTCTTAGACACTCAGTTGCCTAATGCACCAGAGATTCAAGTGGACGGCCCAAAGGACGAGCCAGGATCGGGTGAACAAAAGGAAGAGGCCACACAATAGGAAATCGACGTCTCGACAGCCAAGGATCAAGTAAGTACCGATCCTACCCCCAACGCCTCAATTTCAATCAGTACTCAAATCCCTAATGAGCGACAGACAAAAGTCGAGCCTTCAAAAAATAGGGAGGAAGTTCAAGAACCCAATCTTGAACAAGTATACACCATCGGGGGTCTGGGGAATACACTCACCTAGGGGGACCAACAATTCCTCGAACTCGTGGATGAATTATCCGACATACATGTGATAGATTATGATCGAAAAAGGAAGGCTATCATCCATAGAACCACCAAGAAGAGGAGGATCACTCTGGATCGCTCCATCCTCATCACCACGAAGGAAAACTTGATCAACACCGAGCATGCTAAGACATCCAAACTCATCAGTGTGGGGATGGCAATCATGAATGCCACCCTAGATAGAGCTAAAAGAGATGAAGAGGAGTTGACTGCTACTCTAAAGGAATTCGAACATTTTCTCCACTTGGTGAAATACTACCAGGACACCACACAGGTTGCATTGTACCTAAGAAGTGAGTTCAAGGAGGCTTACAACAAGTTTACAGATGAACGTCACCTATTCACTGCAAGGATAGATGAGCTTCTAGAAGACACCCTCATGGCACTTGTGACGTGCAAAGATATGGAGAGGTGGTATGATAAAGTGCAACAAGTAGCGGACAAAATCGAAAATATGAGCGTGATGTAGAAGGGTCGAGACACCTATGAGAACGGCATCCGGATTCTAATGGAAAGCAGTGTTGACCACATAAGGAAATCGGTGGAGTATTGGGTCAAAATGTCCCAGGAACCCCACCGAGAAATTCATGAAAAATGGGCCAAGTGTGAGAAAAATTGGATCAAGATCAACCAAGTAATGAAAGACATTGAACTCCCTGAGTTCGACACACCCGATGACTTTGTCGACTTGCACGACATAGTCAAGTCACATGCCGAGAAAGATTCCTCATGGGATGAAGAAATAGAAAAGGTGATAGACACTATGCCAGGACATGTACAACAGTTTATGGAGAACCCGATCAAATCTTGGGTTGTGTTGCAACAGTTAAGTACCAGTATAGTCAAGTATTGGGTGCAAGTGGTGGAGATAAGAGAAGCTTATACGGCCTCAATGGAACAACTTAGATTCTCATATGCCAACACATGTGAGGATCTATTCATCAAGTGGTCGGAGTACGAGAAGATTCACCCACTTAAGTGATATCTTGATATGACTCTTAGAAAATTGCTAGAAGAGAGCGCCATGTGGCAATTTTGTTTTACTTAGTTGCACTTTACTAGTTATTTTTAGTTAGTAGTATGTTATAAATAGGAGGATTGACATATTAGCAGAGGTCGATGGTTGCTTCTAAGACCCTCATTTTTTGTTTTGTTAAGAACTATTTCGGAGCTGCCTTTAATTGAGAAGACATTTTTAGGACCAAAGACAAGTTGTGTTTTCATCAAATGCATGCATGATAGGATGTGGAGAAGAACTATTTATTATTTCATCTCATGAATGAATGTTGTAACGAGTAAGAGATACTAAATATATTGATAAGTTATCTGATGCAATGTTTTATAGTTCTTTTCTCTAATGATGAAAATAAATCGTTGTGTTACTATGTGATTGATGATTAGAGTTGAGGGAATTATTTTACTTTCTATTGTCTATTGCATGCATGTTTTTCTTCTGATATATTGTATCTCAGATAGTAATTGGAATACTCGCATGATTAACGTATTAGTACTAGGCATGTAGTAAACGATCATTGTCTGCATGTTAGGGTAAGGGTTATCCTGAGCTCATCCTTCTCTCCAGTAGTTAAGTTTGTTCAAAATTTTTTAGTGTTCACTTAGTTGGTTTATATTGACTTCATCTTATATCAGTCCCACTTAAGAAAAAATACAAAAAATAAGAATGTTTGAACTAAATAAGACAGCCTTCAAAAGAAAACATAAAGCCCATCGATTATTTTTGTCGGATCATGAGATCTGGAGAACCATTCCACTATCAAACGTTGCAGAGTATAATTGGGCCTCGATGGAGGATTTGGTTCCTAATGTTGAGTTAAAGGGACTTAGGAAACCTCAACATCATTGGTGCTAGAAGGAGGGACTGAAGAATGAATGGTTGAATATATATTTTAAATAATATTCCAGACAACCTATAGATTCAAAACAACCCACATGCATTGCTAGTCATTCCCAAGACAACCCACACACATTGAGTACTCCCGAAATGAGTAACTCACCCCAGCCTAAGGAAGAACGCATGTTCCTTGATATATCTTACACTCTCCCTCACGAGGAATTGAATTAATTCAGAAGAATCACAAGAGCATATGACCAACAAATCAATGTGTTTCCCTTAGCTCAGTTACTTCCTTGAAGACAAAAAATAAGCAGACCAATGGTCGATACCCCTAACCATTTTTTTGTGCACATAGTAGAATACCTTATATATTTCACCCTCACTGAAATCAAACATGCTCTTAATCTAATCCCCGAAACATCGGTCGATAACTTCTCTGAGGCCGACGAGTTCTCGGAAGAAGAAGGGTTTAACTCGGGATCTGAAGACATGGAAGATAACCATGACCATGATGAAGAAAGGGGAAACCCACCTCAAAATAATCAACCTCGGTTGGCTAGATATTCTTTGGCCATCCCAGGATGAGTCCACAACCTTCCCCGACACCTAGAGAAGTTACTCCCTAAATTTGACCCTGAAACTTCAGGATTGCCTGAAGACCAAATCAAGAAATTTATATTAGCTATCAAACTGATGAATTTCCAACATGAAGATGTAGTTTGCAGGTTGTTCCCCTATACTTTCGATAATTCATCTTCCATGTGGTATTTTGACTTACCTTTAGGATCCATAACTAGTTGGATGAAGTTTCAAAAAGACTTTTTAAATAAATTTGCATAAGAAAATACTACAGGATATTTGATGTTCGAGTTGTTCATCACCTCCATGAGTTTGAAGGAAAGGGTCAAAGACTTTAATCAAATATTTACCACCATCTTAAACAAATTCCAGCTCGAAGCGAAATCTACTCAGGAGTTGCAAATCGAAGTATATGCTAATGCTCTCCCAGCTTCTATTTCTATGTTTGTGAAGAGGGTCATCAAACTAACCTTAGCTCAGAATTTTGAAGAAGCCAAAATGATAGAGTTCCAGATGAAGGGATGTAAAGAAGGTCAGGTCTCATTAGTTAAGAAAGAAGTTCAACCTCCTCCCAGGAGAGGACTATTTATTACTAGACCCCCATGAAAACAAACAAAACAATCTCCTAAAAAAGGAAGTGGAGACATAGAGGATCTCCAACACATGGTCAAGAAGTTGTCAAACGAAATCTTAGACATGAAGAGAAATGTTGGGGAGGGAAACCAAGGCCAAAGGCCCTATAATATTTTCTTTAAAAGGAATCCATCATTCAAATCAATTTAACCTCCCCCATCCAACCTGGACATTGATCTGGGGAATGTAGCATGTGACTCTTTCTGCATTTATCATCAAGAGAATCACTCTGAAAGAGACTGCCCTCAATGGGTGCACACCACGAATTTGATGGCCAACTAGTTTCTATATGAAGTCTCCTTGACCGAACAATCAATCATCTCTAGTATGAATATTTTCGATCAGGAAGAAATTTCTCCACCCGAAGAAACAACCATGTTTATATGGGATCCCAGCCTAGCTATGCCTTCCGATGACCTATTTGAGGTTCAAGAACCACCTGCATAAGTCTTGGCTATGCAAACACAAAGTATGGGTCAACCTATCTCAAACGACCTTACTACAACCCAAGTTTCAGGAGGAAGACCAGCTTTTGATCACCCTAAGGCACCTTTTTCTCCCCAAAGAAACCCTATAAAGATCCATACATGAGAATCGCCCAAGATAGATTAAAACATAGTAGAAGATCTGAAGAACTTGAAGGCTAATATATCAATTATGGATATATGTAGAATCCCTCAGAAAAAGGACTTTTTGTTACAAGATTTGAAATTCGTAGATAATCCTACAACAAACACTGATCAAGAGGGGAGTCTAACTCCCACATACCCAAGGAATAAACCAACTGTGAACGCTTGTTCTGAAGATAAGAAGGGAAAACCTTTTGTCCCACCATTCCTTTTAACGTTTGAAGTCTTCAACAAAAACCTCCATCACTGCTTGGTCGATTCAGGAGAATCTTCTAATGTTATGCCCTTGTCTATTTGCAAAAAATTAAACATTGTTCCTCTCAAAAGAGATAAACATGCAATACAACTAGACAAAACCTAGGTGAAGGTTATGGGAGAACTAAAAAATGTGATGATTAGAATAGTGACTCGCCCTAAATTTGTGTAAGTAATCAACATTATCGTATTAGATATCCTAGAATCTTATGGATTATTGTTAAGTCGAGATTGGTCTAAAAAGTTAAACAAATACATTAGCACAGACTGGGCACACCTTTGGCTACCCTTAAAAGGACACAAAAATATGATTAGAATTGATAGGGAAAGATATCTAAAACATATTGTTACTAACCTAGAAACCCTAAATGAACCCTCATTGGTATATTTCCCTATGCTAGGCAATTATTCCTATGATTTCTACTTCAGGAACTTCTCCCCTCTCTCATCTAATGTCCCTCTTACTCAAAACTCCAAAATTATTTTTCGAGAGGAATTGCCAACTGTGGTGGAGGAAACCCTCTTCTGCCAAGAGCCTGCATTGGAAATCACATAAATAACAGGAGGAAAAGAGGAAAGTAATAGGAAAGATGAAGATGATATAGTTCACAGACCCTAAATGGATTGATTTCGATTGCAGGAATGATGCCTCTGAGAAATCCAACCACTAGGCGATCGTCGAGGGTGCCCAAGCTAAAAGAACTATAGGTCAGAGAAGGCTCTTCTCCAGGGGTGGCGAAACATCTAGAATTTGCTCCAAGACCAGAACCGGTTATTAAACATCCACAAATAAGGATTTCATTCAACCTTCGGCCTTTGGAGACATAGAGGCTATCATAGGGACCAAGACGACACTCCCACATTGGGGATAACTCTTCAAGAATACCAGTCGGGGGGAATTCCCCGAATACACCCCACACCGTGAACTATATGTGAGGGCATTCAATGACCAGGTATTCCCGAATATCTGACGATCATCCCTACACATGGTAGCAAGTAGAACCCTAGTGTTTCCCTGTATAGAGCTACTGTAATGGCTCATCGACCACATAGACATGTAGAAGTGCCTAATCAATGATGACAATGGTGGATGTGTCAAAGTTTTCCTTTTGGTGGAGGTCTAGAAGTACTACAAACTTAAAGACCAAGAGGAGCAACTGGATAATTATTTCATTTTGAAATTTTATGAGTGCCACAACACCATTTGGGTGATGGCCTCATGGTGGCAATAAGATAAGAAATTCATCAACCAGACCTTTGGCTAGTACCAAACGGCCAGCCTAAGAGAGCCATACATCTTCCTAATGGCACTCATCTATCAGTTGTATGGTGAGAAAGACTACTCCAGGTTTTCAAAGGTGTGGATGCCTCTAGCATACACAGTAGCTATCTCTGGGAGAGGTTTCAATTGGGGAGCCATCATTTCAATGTAGTTGAGCATCTGCATACAACATGCTCGAACACCGAAAGAAGGGGAGACTCTAGCCTTCTACATGGTGTCATACTTGTTGGAAGTCATGTGTGCCAGAAACGTATTCGTCGTCATGGACTTAAGTTGGCACGTCACAGAGCTCCCGAACCATGTGTATTTTAGCATCCTGTAGGAGAAAAGGTACAAAAAATATTACTCCCTCATCTACGATGAATTCATCGCACGCATTCATTTTATTCTATTCAAGAAAGAGTGTCCAAGACTATCGACTGCGGCCAAAAAGGTGATATCCAAATTCGTCCACTGATATCTAGATGAATGCGATACCTACATTAGGGTATTTGGGGCCACTGGAGAACCTCATCTCCTACCAGCACATGTCCCTGTCTGGCTTGTGGTGGGAGAGATCTGCTACTAGACCATCTTGCAAGGTTACAACACTACCCTAGTCAAAGATAAGAAGCGAGCATTTATACCATATGGGTTCCATGTCACCTTCTACCTAGTGAAAGACACTACCCAAGACAAGAAGGAAGGGTTTAAACAATTATAATTTTGATTCCATACCCGCAGGTTCCACAAGCACAACCCAAAGGGTCTAGTCCTAAAACATGCTTCTCAAGTTTCGTTCTGCTGGCCATATGCCCACGATAAATTTGAAGATGATATATTCATAGAAAATGCCCAGGACTAGGATGAGGTGGTGGAACAGATGACCGATACCAAAATGACCAAGTTCAGAGCCATGAGTCTCTAGGAACAAACAATGACCATAGAACAATCAGGTCAAGAGGCCATCAGATCCAGAGAAGAAATGCTAGTGGTCGAAGTAGCAGTTCCCCAGGTAGCGGTCGAAGCAGTAGAGATTTCCCAAGTAGCCCCGGTGCAAGGTAGAGGCTTCCCCACAACTCAAGATGTGAGGGAGGGGGGGTTACTCATGTTATAGCATGCACAACGGATAATTGATCAGTTGTAAGATGACCCAGACCTCATAAACAAGACAAGGCTCCCTGAATACAATCCGGATAGAAGCCAGACAGGCCCAAGCGGCCCTGAGTTCATAGATCTTGATGAAATTACTGGGTTAGATGACCCTGAGTTTACAATGCCACCGTTCAGATCACCGAAAAAAAATTTGACCTAGCCAGAGACAGATGGAACATCAGGGAGAGAAATCACACCAAACCCCCTTAGAAAACTAATTATAATCTATGATGATGATGAGATCCCAAAGGTATCCCTTGTGACCCCTGTACATATCGAAGAGGAAAAGGGGCCAGAGAAGACATCTTCCCTGGTTCCTGAAACTCAAACTCAGGGGATTCCATAAAGCGAACAAGAAATCGAAAGTGTCTTAGACACTCAGCTACCCAATGCACTAGAGACTCAAGCTGACAACCCAAAGTACGAGTCAGGATCAGGCGAACAAAAGGAAGAGGCCCCACAACAGGAAATCGGCGTCCCTATGACCAAGGATCAAGTAAGTGTCGAGCCTACCCCCAATGCCTCAATTTCAATCAGTACTCAAATCCCCAATGAGCAACAGATAGAAGTCAAGCCTTAAGAACATAGGGAGGAAGTTCAAGAACCCAGTCTTGAAAAAGTATACACCATCAGGGGTCTGGGGAATAAAATCACCTGGGGGGATCAGCAAATCCCTGAACCCGTGGAAGAAGTATCCGACATACATGTGATATCTTATGATCGAAAAATGAAGGCTATCATCCAAAGAACCACCAAGAAGAGGAGGATCACTCTGGATCGCTTCATCCTCATCACCATGGAGGAAAACGTGATCAACACTGAGCATACTAAGACATCCAAACTCATCGGCATGCAGATGGTGACCAAAGATGCCACCCTAGACAGATCTAAAAGAGATGAAGAGGATTTGAGTGCTGCTCTAAAGGAATTGGAACATTTGCGCCACTTGGAAAAATACTACCAAGACACCACACAGGCCGCAGTGTACCTAAGAAGAGAGTTCAAGGAGGCCTAGAACAATTTTACAGATGAATGACACCTATTCACTTCAAGGATAGTCAAGCTTCGGGAAGACACCCTCATGGCACTTGCGACATGCAAAGGTATGGACAAGAGTTACGAGAAAGCGCAACAAGAAGCGGACATAATCAAATATATCAGTGCGGTGCAGAAGGGTTGAGACACCGAAGAGCACGGCATCTGGGTTCTAATGGAAAGCATCGTCAACCACATAAGGAAATCGGTCGAGTATTGGGTCAAAATGTCCCAGGAACCCCACCGATAAATTCAATAAAAATGGGCCAAGTGTGAGAAAAACTGGATCAAGATCAATTGGGTAATGAAAGACATCAGACTCCCCGAGTTCGGCACACCCAATGACTTTGTCGATTTGCGTGACATAATCAAGTTGCATGCCAAATAGGATTCATCATGGGCCAAATAAATAGAAAAGGTGATAGACATCGCACCAGGACAGGTACGATTGTTTATGGAGCACCTGATCAAAGCTCGGGTTGTGTTGCAACAATTAAGTACCAATATAGTCAAGTATCAGGCGCAAGCGGTGGAGATAAGAGAATTTACTCGGCCCCAATGGAACAAAATAGATTCACGTATGCCAACACATGTGAGGATCTATTCATCAAGTGGTCAGAGTACGAGAAGAGTCACCCACTTAAGTGATATCTTGAGATGACTCTTAGAAAATTGTCAAAAGAGAGCATCATGTGGCAATTTTGTTTTACTTAGTTGCACTTTACTAGTTATTTTTAGTTAGTATTATGCTATAAATAGGAGGATCGACCTATTAGAAGAGGTTGATGGTTGTTGCTAAGACCCTAATTTTTGGTTTCGTCAAGAACTATTTCGGTGCTTCCTTTAATTGAGAAGTCATTTTTAGGACTAGAGACAAGTTGTGTTTTCATCCAATGCATGCATGATTGGATGTGGAGAATAACTATTTCTTATTTCATCTCATGAATGAATGTTGTAACGAGTTAGAGCTATTAAATATATTGATAAGTTATCCGATGCAATGTTTTACAGTTATTTTCTCTAAAGATGAAAATAAATCGTTATGTTATTATGTGATTGATGATTAGAGTTGAGTGAATTATTTTACTTGCTATTGTCTATTGTGTTGTTCCTGATTTTATACTTTCAGGGTTTAAAGTATACTGTCAAGGCATCCAAAATTAAATAGGGTTTTAGTATATGTAAAGGAAATCAGTTCTTTAGGTAAAGAATCTATGGTTGGTTTCTGAGTTGTCTTTGTCTAGCTTCCAATTGTTCCTAGGCGCTTATGTCCTATTCAATGGTTGCCCATGAACGTTCAAGTTCAACCTGGGTGGTGGTCGTCTCAAGGATAGTATTAAACAAGGTTAACATGATGTTGGTTTGATCAGTATGTCTGGGCTCTATATTAGGCTTTCTTGCAACAGGAACAATCATGAAGGAAAGAAAATTAAAAGATTTGTTACTTTGTTTTTTAGGTTTGTTGTTTCTAATTTAGATCATATGAGAGAAGTTCCCAAATTTGAATTAATAATATAACTATTTTAGAGGTCGTTTCTCGTTCCTGAGTTAATTTGAAAATAATAAATGATATGAAAGAAAACATAAAGTTGTTTAAACAACACGAGGCATCAATCATGGAGGAATCTCACTTTGTAATAGAAGAAGAAAATAGACAAGGAAACTTTAATGAAGCATAAAAATATAGTGATCCGAATAATCCACAGGATTTGTGCCTGTTGTTGGGTCACATATTTGTCCATATTCTCATCATCTATAGACATCCATTCCATTCCTTCTTCATCCTATTATTGTTCATTTATCATTCCATTTGCCATACATTTGCTACAACTGCACATAAAATGACATATTATTCTTGTTATGCTTTAGTGGTTAATAATGATTATTCTTCCTTCATTTTTAATGAATTAAAAACTATTATGCATGATTTTTCTGATGATGGTTTGATGAGTGATTGTATGTAGCAATAGTTGCAGCAGTCAAGGTTCCAACCTCCAAATGACACATGTGAGTTCCAACTCATGGTTAACCGTTTTCAGTGAAAAACGTGGCAAATAAGATGAGATGAATTTGCATGGAATATTGTGAGCAGATGAGGATGAATCTTGAAATTTAGAGACATGGGTTTTGTTCAGAATGGGCCCAATTGAGTTCATGTAGGTCGTTTTCCAATTGGAGCTACGGTTTGAGAGAAATCATTGGTTCTTTAAAAGAGTATTTTTCCAGATTTACAGTTCCGACCGGTTCTCTAAACTTAGTAATTTGTTTGAGCAACCCAGGGATTTGGGGATTTCATTTGTATAAATAATACCTCTTCAATTAGGAGAGGGGAAGTCATGAAATTATATAGAATTTATTTGTAAGAAAGAGATGAACTTATGTAATTTATGAGTTTTCTTCAATAATACAAAGGCGCTGATGGATCTGCAATTATGTACAACCTTCTCTTGATCTTGTAAGTCTTTTGGCCACGCATGCTAGGTGAGGCAAGGCCCCCTCAATTTGTTATGTGTTGGTCTTATTCATTTACTTGTATTTTTCTTTTCATTGTCTTAATTTATCTTGGTTTATGATTAGTTGATCATTGCTTACAGTTGTGTGTTGTTTATTAGATTGTTGTTACACTAAGATTCAATTCATGTTGTTGTTACTTCATTTTGTTAATACTCCTTTAATTTATGTAAGAGTGTGGTACTGATTTTATTTTAGTTGAGTGTATTTTCAAGCAAGAGAAGATTTGATTGATTTTAAGTTATGTGTTTTATTTTATTAAATAGATAATAGTGTTAATTGGAATTTGTTGCTTGCATATATTGTGCATGGTGACTTTGAAATAAAATACTTCCTTGGATTGAAAAATTAAATAGTTGGGAAAATACTACAATGCAATTAATTCAACATTAGTTCAGCCGAATGTAACGACTATTGTTCCTTTGAGTGTAGTTGTTGTTCATTTGAAAGGAACGATTGTCGTTCCCTTCGCGCGACTGTTGTTCCTTTGAGTGTAGTTGTTTTTCATTTGAAAGGAACAGTTGTCATTCCTTTCGCACAACTGTTGTTCCTTTGAGTATCATTTTTGTTCATTTGAAAGGAACAACTGTCGTTCCTTTTGTGAGATTGTTGTTCCTTTGAGTATCGTTGTTGTTCATTTGAACGAAGCAATTGTCGTTCCCTTTACGATTGTTGTTCCTTTATAAGTGTTTCATCTCTGGAGACTGGGTATTGAAAATGTAAGGTAAGAACCTATGTAGGAAACAAGTAAAATTCTTGTGCCAGCGCCTACCTTTGGCTAATGCATAGAGGTTGTTTTAGGACATATTTAGAGCCCAACACCTGCTAATAACAAACACAGAGGAAAATCTGTGAACCATTAGACGACCAAATAAAGCATAACTACAATAGATGTTGTACTAAATTGTAGCTTAAACATTCATCAAAGATATATAAGAAATTTTGTTGAACATGAAAGTATAGAGGAACACATAACTCAGGGTTCATAGGATATGGAATCTTCGTTTTGCATTGTCATTAATTCTTGTAAAAAGAAGTCTCTCTACTATAATCAGCCAGAAAAATCCCTTTTTAAGTCTTTTGAAGTTATATTTATACAAAAATCATCAACCCTGAACGGTTGGTATTTTCCTAACTCCTAGGTGCTAATGGTTATAGAATACAAACTTGAATTGTTTCACTTGATTACCTTTTACCTCTCTATCACTTCGACAAAATGAGCATGCATATGTTTCTTCATTATATATTTCAAGTATCTCCTTCATTTGGTCCGAGACACTCAATGCACCTACCAAGAAAATGTACTAAGCTTTGGGAAGGCTGTTCCATATCCTTTTCTTCAAACAAATACAGCTTCCTCTGAATTTTCGACAAATTTTCTTCAATCCTCTTACCTTCAAACTTTACTGATTGCAATTGTAAATTCGGTTTCACTGGCCATCTATCCATTAGGGTGACATCAACATGTTTTAATTGCAAAATTTCAAGTTGAGTTTCATTCAAACTCTCTTTTAGGTTTAGTTGATGTCTTGTAATATAGATCTGTCCTAATAGTCCAGGACAATCGCCCTTTCCAATGTCTAGCAATTTTTTATCTAATAAGCCAAAAATCTCTTCACATTCTTCCTTTATCTCTTTGGCCATTTTCTTACTTTTAGATATATTAGCCTCTCATACCTTCATCATGATATTTCCCTTGATCTGTTCAGTAACAGTTAATTTAGGAGCTACTGGTACCTCTTCTTTAGCCGAAAATATGACTGCCTTTTGGAAAGTGATCTGGGTTGTTGTAGCCTCTTTTTCTTTGAAAACAATGTTCTCCAATGACTTACTTATGTCCAGAAAATGGTTTTGAATGATCTCTACTTTAGAAAACAGGCTTTGTTGTTCTGCCTATAGATTATGGTGCACCTCTAGTGTATGGGCTTGAAATACTGTTAAATCTACTACCTAGCTTTAAGTAGAACTCAATTTATCTTGCAACTGCTTTACTAATTCCTCTTTTTGAATGGCTTGTCCTTGAATGGACTACATATTCTTATACATCTCATCTAAAATAGAATTGAGCATTTGAATCTCTTGTTTGTCGACAGCTTTGGCCTGTTCCAATCCTTTATTTATTTCATCTTTAATATTTTTCTTTGTGTTCTTTATTTGACTTTGCAACTAGGCTATCATTTGATTTTTCTGCTACAGCCTTGATTTCAGATTATCGACTGAGAATATGTTGGTCGTAGAAAAAGCCCCAAAATATCCTGCAACTTCCATGGCAAAGTCTTCCTCTTCTAGATTTTGTCCATCCACAAGTATCCTATGCTTCTTTACCATTGTACCTTCTTTCAAGTGCATTTCTTGTTTCACTACAGCCTTCCTTTTCTTACTAAAAAAGAAGTCAAAGGAAGGTATTTATTCAATAGGATTGGGTCAAGATCACTTACATATATAGCTCTGATATGGGGAGTCCCAAAACTTGACTGTAAAGGAGTTAAGTCTATAATCGGACTACCTAACTCTGTGAGTTGTGTTCCTTCTATTGTTTTGGGAGTATCTACAGGAATAGTTGATGATAAAGGAGGAATCATTTGATTTGAATTTAAAGGTGTCTCGGCTTTAAATCTTGTTTTAGACTCTGGATGTTATGTCTGTGAAGTTTCTGATCTTTGCCAAGACACTTTTGGATTCTTTGGGTTCTCCTCTGTAGTCCCTTTATCTTGAGATTTTGATTCGAAACCTGGAGGTATTTTTTCTTGTTCTGAAGGAGGGGTTATTGATTCCCCCTGTAGTATCTTTGGCAACCCACTTCATCTATGCTTCTAGAAAGCAAGAAATATGGTCTGCAGGTCAGGGGGTAATGCCTAGACTCTTTCTAATATTTCCTCATATGCTCTAGCTCCTTTGAATATGCCATCACAGGGGGAGTCTTCATGCTCATACATTTTCATGTTGCAATGAGCTAGATGATTTCCCACAATTTGATATGGGTCATGCTTTTTGAGTTCAAGATCTACCAGATTAATGTCTTCTAATGCTATGGCTTCCACTTTGGAATGGCCAATATTAAGCAATGAAAACCTCTCAATCTATATAGGAAAAGCTAGCCAAAATTTATTTTGAGCTTCTCTTAACTTTGTACCAATGCCTCATATTATTATCTAGTATGCCACTTCTTTGCAAACCAAACTGTCAAGAAGAAAGTTAGGGAGATCATGGGGGGGAATTGAATATCCGAAGACTCTAACATAAGAGAAATTCTCTTCAATAAACCAATCTGCAATTGTTCTGAGGTTTCCCATGATTTGCTCTGAAATCCAAGGGGGTGGGTGTCCATACAATATTTGGTGCACAGGTTTCACTACATAGTGACAGATCTCATAAAATAATTCTTTTTCTTTCTCTTCCCATAGTAGAGAGTGATAGAAATGGATGGGTTCTGCACAGGTTGGATTCCAGTTCCAATTCATCAAAGGGGAAGGGGTCATATAACAGATAGCATCCATAATATATGTAGACATATAAAAAGACAAAGGTTTTCCCTTTGACTTTGTCATTTGGTACTCTGCAATCTCCTTGGTTAGGTTATCTGATAAAATCTTACCCCAGTTGAAAGTGTAACTATTGGCTACCTCGTGTATAATTGGCACCCATACCATAGGGAAATGGGTAGGGCTTTTCCTCCCAAATAATCTACATAACATCATTTATATATAAACCATATATTCATTTAATGATGTTGTGGCATAAATGCCATGGGTATGAGCTTTAAATTTTGTTGGAATTCCCCACCATCCTTTGATTATATCTGTATATGTTTGGTTGAATTTTGTACACTCCTTTCTTTGAAATTCTTCTACGAATTCAACATTATAAATATATTTGGAAATAGGGGATATCGTGTACATTAATTGAATATGTTCTGGCCTTTACAAGCCGACGACAACCTTTTGATGGTTCGTGATACTTCTGGTCTACACATCAGTGTTCATCAAAACCTAGTTTATCATGTCATTGTATGGCATGAGCTTCGGTCGTGTAGATATTTTATGGAGCTTGGCCTCTGATATATCTCTAAGTTTATTTTTAGTCCTTTCGTTTCCAAAATCGCCTTGGTAATTCCTAACTTCATGCTCCAAAATTTCAAAAATCTACATCCAGGACTGGACCGAATCTACAGCAGGTGGCGTGGTATCAGATATAACATCTAAATTCAGACTTGAGCTTTTGTTGGACTCTAAATATGTCTAAAAACAACCTTAGTTTAACATTAATTTATCAACTCGAGGATTCGTCTTTTATCTCAAATAATATCGGCAAAGTCTATGCAAATAGCTTATAGAGGCTAAAATCGTGTAGCGAAAGCAGATCTGAGTTTGTCAACAATCAAGTTCCTCAAACATTCATTAAATATTCTAGGGATTGAAATCTAAATTTATGCCAAAGGAAAGGAACTAGATAATCTATTGAATTCATTTTAAGAGCAATAATTGAATCTAGATAAAGACTTGTAGGAATTGCTATCATTATGAATCAGAATTGTTGAAAAGAAAGAGGTGAAGTACTCCATCTATGGGAAAGGAACAGAGACTGTAATCTAACTGAAAAGAGACCACAATCATATTTCTATTGAAAGGAACAACAGCTATACTCTAGCGGAAAGGAACAACAAATGTAAAATAAGTAAAAGGAACAGCAAATGCAACCTAAGTAAAAGGAACAACAAATGTAAACTTATGAAAGGAACAATAGATGTGAACTTATGAGGAACCTTCACGCATCGAATCTCAGTAATAGGAATTGGAACAGTAATCATTCAATACTTCAGGGAATCTCTATTTCTTGCAATTGACATGAAACCATCAACACACTTATGCGTTTGTTAACTACTATAAAAGAGAATTGAATCACAAGAAAGAATTTGAGTTGATACAATTACAGATCGAACAGTAGCTCCTTCAGACTAGGCTCTCAGTCCTTAGAAGCACTATTATTTGAAACTCAGTATATAAAAATGGAAAAACGGCTCGAGGCTTCTATTGATTTCATAGCTGGTACAACATTTCTACAAAAACTACTAATGCATAGCAATTCTATATTCTCTATTCTTGAGTGCAAATCTCCCCCTTCTTCAAGATCTATTTACCCCTTATATGTTACAATAATCTGGGTAAATTAAGCTATCCTGAGGATTAAGAGATCCTCAAGATTGCTTTACTATTACAATGAGTAACTCAATTATCTTTAAAACTACTTTGCGCCATAAAGTCTTCAACCTCCAATAGCTTGCGCATCTTCAAGATTCCCCTTGTTATCTTGGGTTCGACAATATTTAACCAATCCTGCAATAAAACTAGACAATTCCAATCATATTTAGAATTTATGTAATATAATCTCCAACAATCAATGATAAAGGGTATATATTCATTTTATATTCTATTTGCTTCTAAATAACTAAAAAAGTCAATCAAAATAATATCATGAAATGTGGGAAAAATGAAGATATTTATACCTTTTTCATAACCTAACATACCCCCTAGCTTACCTTCTTGCATGTCTTCATGCAAGCTGAGACTTTACATGTAAAACGGTAATGCTGTAAGATGGAAAGGTTGGTTCACCAGGCCTTTTGAGCCCATTGCTTCTTTTGAGTTCTCCAAAAGCAGCATCATCCCTCTTCTTGTTAATTTGATAATCTTTTTGGTACTTTCTGGAGGGAACCAAATGATAGGGGGATTATATATGAACCCAATCCAAGAAGGCCCTTCCTCTTGGAGAAATCTAGAATACCTCTCTATTATGAAGGTAGTTGCAAAGAAATTTCTATACCCAAAGGGCTCCCTACTCTTTACTTCACTGGAGGAGGCATCCCATCTCAGTTTAGAAGTAGCAAGAGCTTCCTCCTTAAGCTCCCTAAAGCGAGTGATACCTGAATGTATGACATGTAGATGGATGGGGGCCAAGGAGTCTATGACCCCTTTCCTTTTCATAAAATTTTTATGTCGCATAATGGCTAGAAAGGACATTGGAGGCTCCCCACTAACCTAGAGATCCATCCCAGCTTCCCTTTTTAGGAAGGTTTTATGAGTTTTACCCCATCTGACTTGATTCTGAGTGAATGATAGAAATGCCTGAAACTGTATATCACCTATGAATGGGCCAGGGTTATCTTCCCTGTTTTCTTCCAGAATTAAATTATGAAAGTATAATTCACACAAAAAGTATTGTACCTTTTCATCCTGCTCTCTGAAACATGAAATAAACTCAGGTACAGTGGAAAAAGAAATAGGTTTTTCTGATCTTATGGCCTTCACTCTCAATAACAAATATCGTTCCAACAAGAACAACGTGTAATTGGTGGCAGGAGCTATGCAATTAATAGCATCAGAGTAAACATCACATATTTCCTTGATTTGATCCAAAGCTTTTTCCAATTGGGTTTGCACCTTTTTTATATTCTTTTGGGATTTGGTGAGCGCAGCATAGGCCTCACCCTCTGTTGTTTTCATGTATTTCAATTCTTTAATAATCCTTTGATATTCAGTCCTACTTACCATTCCATGTTAGTGTTGGGAAAATACTTGATGGGATTGTATAATTTATGCTTTTAGTTTATCGATGGTGACACTCTGTGCTTGAGATTCAGATGCTTGGTATTCTTCCATAGCGCTCATCTCTTCCCTGGATTGAGTTAATGCTTGTTGGAATTGTGTAAGTTCTGCTTCCAACCTGTCCACAATAATACTCTGTTTCCGGGACTGGAGTGTTTGATGTCCTGCCATAGTCAGCAACTCACTTCTGTTTTGAATCAGGGCTTGTTGAGACTGCATCAATTCCTCCTCCAATCTCTTGATGGTAGCAGTGAGATCGGAAGAGCG
>CBVK0101885734.1:0-13481 GCA_900067695.1 Picea abies
TCAGACTCCTAAGTTTGTTTTTTGGCCTTGGAGAAATTAACTCTCCAACCTAAACCAAGGCCCTAGACTAAAACTAGTTTGTTTACCCTATACAATTAAAATGTCTAAATACTTTTAGTTAGCGTTCATTTTATGGGTTTTTGTTTAGTAAAAAATGGTTATAGATGAAACTAGATGGTGTTTTGATAGACTCAACATAAAAATATTTAAGTACACAAAAAAAAAGATGTAGTTTCTTCACTGAAAAATAAGTGCAACAACGTTTCAAATAAATGAAAACACACTCTTTCTTTATACTCTTTTAAAAAATAAAACAATGCATTTTTTTATCATATGCAAGATCTTAAATCATTTTGCAATGAAAATCTAAAATGCACTTTGAATAGCAATGCAGAACAAAGTGCGAAGGAACTTTGTAAACGATATTTGTTTTCTTTTACAAAAGGCTACTGTAATCAAAACCAACAACTATCAAAGCAAGCAAATTGTATAAAGACTTGAGTGCTAGTAAGCAAATTATTTTCTTGAAAATTTCAGAGGCATGGGAACAAGAGAAAAATGACTAACAACCAAGTTATTTTTGTCTTTTCTGTTACCAAAAAGAAATGAAATGAAACTATGATGCAAGTTTTTTATTTTCTTCTTATGAACAAAGAGAAGAAGGTAAAGAGACATAAATAAAATAGTCTATAATTACTGGAATACAACAATAAACTAGAAACTAAGCCCAGACACACACAACTGACTTTTTGACCTACCTAAAGAACCTTATAAGAAAAAGACTAACCTACTAAAAAGCAATAAATTTTAGCATGGTTTCAAAATTTTCATATACTTAACACAATAATCAAATACAAAAACAAACCAAGAAGGCTCAAAACATACTGAACATCCAACTTGTTTCCTCCCAAAACTGAGAGAAAGGCCCAAAGACCAAGTTCTCCAATAGATACGCAACTATGTACAAAGTGAATAGTGTACATACGCTATTCAAACAAAGGAAAATCATGTATATACATGATTAAAGTAGAGACAAATTGTGTATGGCTTAGAAATACTCAAGGAAAGAGACTACAACCCCAAAGGGAAGCTTCTAGAAACTTGGGAAAAGTTTATGGGATGGAAAATGCTTTGAAAGAAAGCCCTGAAAAACAAGAAAATTGCATAAATCAAGAGAACACAAGAACCATAAGACCAAACCAAACTAGGAGAAAAGATCCCCAATATGGTGGCCAATTCCGTTATGGTATTTTTACCCCATGACCTTGGGTCTGTGTCACAATAGAGCCTAACCTTAATTAAAATACAAATCCTACCCTCACACATACAAACTTATAGTAAAAATAATTACTTGGAAGAGAGAATATAATACCTCACACCTTGTATCCAAATGTTCGATGTAGTTCCTCGCTCTTGACCTTTGATTTTCTCCTGATCTCTGCCTATACCAACCTGCAAAATGAGATCAATTCTATATTGCAACAAGGTAGCTATGAAATCAAGTTATACATGTAATGTGAAAATTGAAATATGTAAAGAAATTTAACATATATAAATAGATTGAACAAAATTGAATAAGGATAACTCTTTTATTGAAAATAGTATAAGTAGGTACTTATAGCCTGACTCTAACAACTAGGACTACCTCGAAGTTGAACTAATGAATCAATAGTGGAAGTTGAACTAATGAATCCACTAATTCTACTTATTCAATTCATTTCTCTCCAGGAATTATGTGTTGTTCATATGGGTGTATATAGGCTACCTGGAGTTTGAGTAGGAATGGAAACAAAGCTTGAAGAAATTTGTTCTAAGCACTTCTGTATCACTAGTAGTGTAAAAAAATCAAGTTGCGCTATGAAATTTCTATAGCAGAACTTTTGCAGCACTGATAATGTAAAACAAAGCAATTTTACGCAAAAGTTTCCAGTTTGACCAGATCAGGCATACCTCACAAATTTTGGTATCCCAATTGAATTAAATCATCATCAAATCAAATTGGATCTTCAAAATAAGGGAGTTACCTACACGACAAGCTCTCTATTATTCGATTAGAAAAAACTTGATGAGTCATTAAATGGACCCTAGAATTTAGGAAATAGTTTCACATGTCATTATTATTGTAACTGTTTAACTATTCTTGGAAAGATTCGATAGGAGGGAACTCAAGAGACAATGAAATATAAATATATATATTGCAAGACCTAAAAAGGGTCAGGGGTTGGTATTTTGTAGAAATAAAGACTGATTGTGCTTGTAACTTTTCTTGAAGTTAATAGAATTATCAGTGAAGAAGTACATAAGTTTATGTTCATAGATTCTTGTGCTAGTGTCTTTCAGTGTGTGATTACTCTCATGTGTTTTTGCTTCTTTATTTTTAGTGTTTCATTTAATGTATTGTCTTCTATTATTTGATTAAAAACATATGGTTTGGAATTCATCCTATGTTTGGTGCTTTGAATTCATACAATCAAATGCTCCACCCTTTCTTCTAAAACTATATTGGAATTCATCCTGTGTTATATGCTCCAATATAGTGGACTATTAACTTGTATATATGATGTCATGATACAATAAATTAGAAGATGAAAGGATAATGTATACCCTGCCTCTGTTTTCTAGACTCTCCTATAACCAATCACTAATGGGTTTTATTGGTTTCAATATATGACTTCATGCCCAATTGTTTTCTTCTCTTAATCTTATAAAACATAGAAAACAAACCTTTCCCTATCTTAGTTTACAGATCTGGCCACTGTCTTCAGTGTATGAGCTATTGTTGAATTTATATTGCATATCATATTTCAAGGAGGGATCCCCCTCTAACTAAAAGTCCAACTTTCAGTCTAAAGCTTGGTTTTAAAATGTTACCCCTGTGACTTTCCACCATAAGCTTGGAAATTTACTAAGTGATAACACCCATTATGACCAAAACATGAATAGAATAAACTTCACAATCCGTGAGATTACTTTTTGACACTGTTTTTACAAGATCAATGAAATCGAAGTAGTCAAAACTACCTTGGGTATCTAGTAGGGCTAAACCCCCAAAGCGATAATGACACTACAAGATCTGGACTCATAAAAAACAAAAAAAATTCACATGTAAGGTTTTCCCAAAATAAGATCACAAAATTTGAGTGGGGAAACATCACATAATAACTCATCTTTGAAGGGATTTAATCCATAGGACATGTGACACTATTGACTAGCGCAAAGGTCTCATCCTTGGCTCAACCAACCAATGGTGTATGGTTGGGGGTGTGGCATCATAAAAAAATTCAATGTCTTGATGGCCTTGACCAAGATCAAGTTATTCTGGATCCTGCTGTCAACAATGAAATGAAGTGGGGTTCCCTTCACCCACATATGTGAATGGAAGAGGAAATCACCTTCCTCAGGCTCCCTTGACTCATCTAGTTAGATATTTGAGGTTGCAATGGTAGCACTAGGTTTTGCATCGATGATCTACTTTCCCTTATATTTCTTTGAAGTAGATTATGAGTCGGGTTCTAACTCATTTTATTTTAGCTTGGACAACAATGACTATTTTGAGAGACATTCATCAGTGTTGTGCCAGGGTATTATGTGGAAATCAAACCACTTTCCAATGTCCTTCTTCATCTTTCCATTACCTTTATTTTCATGCAGCTTGGACCGCCTCTCTTAAGGTTGGCATTACTTTCTATAACCCTTGTTATGTGATTTAGGGCCACCTTTTCCATGATTATGTTGTTGCATATTTGTATATTGAAACTCCCACTTATTTCACTCAAATTTTTTCTCAATTTTGACAACATATCGAAAAAAATATCGTAGTGAGGAGATGTCCAAGAAATCCATATCTATTTGGATGTACCTGTGTATGCCACTATGTTAATTCAAAACCAGGTGATTCTCAGAGTCTTTGATACCCAATTTTGAGTGTAAGGTATATGGAAGATGTAAGTGTACTCTAACACTGTCTGGTCTCTTTCCTTATGTAGAGTCATCCATCTCGTGTACTAGTCATCATAGTTTTCAATAGGGTATAAATTCTCCTTGAGGGCATCAACAAAGGCCACCTAAGTGCATCCTCTCCCAAATTCCATAGAAATATCTTTGTTATGTCTTTCTAGGTAACATTCCCACTAACATTTGACACAGGGGAGGGATTTAAGGAGAGTGAAGGTGGTATTTTTAGTGTCAATTGTTTTTTGAATAGATTAATAGCCTTCTAACAAATTCAACTGTTTATCCAAAGAATATTCATCTATCTAGCCTTTAAACAAGGGGATATCAAATTTAAGTTGTACCTTGAAGGGTGTCTCACCTTCGAAATGACTGCTTGTTTAAGGTTCCTCTCCTACAATCGACAATGATCGAAGGATTTGGATGAAGTTGTCTATAATCCCATTCTGTTGTCACATAAGGGATTTCTCAGGAATTTTTTTGAAAGGATCTATTGCTCTATCATCTCTCATTTCTTATACAATGGGAGGTTTTTTGGGACAGTGAGAGCGGTTTTCCCTAAGTGAAACTATCTTGAGACCCAACTCTCTATACCCTGACCTCGTTAGGGACATGCACTAAGAAATACCAAGGAGAAGACTGCTCTGATACCACTAATCTAGATTATATTGAGAACCAAATGATATACACAAAAAAATATTGTAGAGAACATCGAAATACAATGAAACCCAACTTCTATTAATGAATAAAATAGCAGAATACTATAGGACACAAACTGTCTAGAATGGTGGTAGATTATCTCTAAAGAGAAAGAGGTCTTGACTATGCTCATTTGCAAAAACATGATTATAAAGAGGCCACAAAGGTTCTTTTATCATGAATCCTAAAAAATAAAGAGGCAAAAAACATAAACATCAAAACCCTAACCCTAGAAGATAAAATGCCAAAAGTTTTGTTGGCCCCGAGGTGGTTAGTTGATACATCAACTTCCTAAGGGTGCAAAATTTTCATATGATCTCTATTTGGTGCACATGATATCTCATTGGAAAGAAAGACATGAGGATTAAAACTTTTGACTGGGGCTAGGGAATTCCACGGAAACTCCTAGCCCCATGAATGTCCAAAAAACACCATTTAAGGCCTCAAAATGCCCCAAGAAGTCTGGAATCTGAAAAACTGTAGAAAATTGCCAAGAAGATAGAGAACTGTTGAGTCAGTGGAAGAGGTGGGTGACCACCGATATCCACCTAGATCAAAATAGATCATGATAGTGTAAAGTACTTATTGGAATAAAAATTATATTTAGAAGACCAACACAAATGGATTACAAAGATGCTAGGTTATGAATGTGAAGTTATCTACAAAAAGGAAAACAAAATGTGGTGGAATATGCACTTTCAAGGAAAGAAGAAGACACAAATGGTTTACTTTGTGCTATTTCTACTCCATAATATGATTGGGTAGAAGAAGTAAGGATAGAATGGAAGCAATATCAAGAGGTATGGAATATCTATCAAAAACTACAAAACCTGAGTGCATTAGATAAATTTGTATGGAAAAATGATTCAATATGGTATCAACATCACCTATATATATTTATGATGTTCAAGAAAACATGGTATTTACACATAGGCCAAACACATTAAGCAAACACTCACACAACTAGATCAAATATTGGTACACCTATCTTTTTACATGGTTAAAACCCTCAAAGAGGGAAACAATTCATGGCCCCACCCAACACAACCACTTGAGGAAATATACTAATACAAAACAAAAAAATGTACATAAGAGTTTCTCACAGTTGATCTTCACAAAATGACCCTCCATGCTCTTTAATTAACGATCATGGATTGATAGAGTGCTAAGCCACATATCAATGTAGCCATTAGTATAAAGGATAATATGAGTTGTTGGATCACTTTATGTCTAGAATGTATTGTGACTTTCATATTACATAACTAGAAATGCATACTATATAAACACACTAAGGAAACATACTTTTACCTAAAATCACATTAAACCAAGTTCAACTAACTTGTAAGTGTCTAAATATCCTAACATACCTCCTTAAGAACAACTTGGGATAACATTGAAGGAATTACAAAGGTGACACAATAGGAGAAGGAAGGAGGCACTAGAGCCTATCTCCCCTTAATGACAACTTCTTGAACTCCTAACATAGATCGAATTTTGGAAAAAATCACTTTTGTAAGAGACTTTGTAAAAAAGTATGCAACTTGATCATCTGTAAGGAAAAAGATCACTTCAAGAATGTGATCATGAATGAGCTTTCTGCTGAAGTGCATTTTTAGCTTAATGTGTTTTATGCACTGATGTTTAACTTGATATTTGGTGAGCTTGATTGAAATTTGATTGTCACACCAATGCGTGGTTGGATGTTGTTGGTGGAATCCAAACTCTAAAAGGATCTATTGAAGCCACAAGGACTCTTGAATTGCATTAACTGCTTCTTGGTACTCTACTTCTATTGAAGAAAGATAAATATGTTGTTGTTCCTTATAATCCCAAGTGACAGGTCTAGAACCAATATTGACAACATAACCTACAGTAGAATTATGATCATCAAGGTCATAAACCCAATTGGAATAAGTGAAACCAACCAATAAAGGAGTCACCCTTGAACTGTAATGTATCCCAAACTAAAATTTACATTGGATATATAAAAATATCCTTTTTTTCTACTTTCAAATGGATTTCATGGGGTGTTTTCATATATCGGGAAACAAGACCAACATCAAAGGAAATATTAAGATGTGTAGGAGTTAAATACAAAACGATACCAACTAACTAATGATACAAAGCGGCATATACTTCAGTTGTAGTAGATGTGGAAACAAGTTTGATTCCATACTAGAAGGGAGATGGGGTTAGTTTACAATCTTCCATGTGAAAGCAACAAAGGTCACATGCATATTTAGATTGGGAAAGGAAAATTCCTTTCTTGGTTTGCAATATTGGAGGCCAATAAAATAATGTAACTAACCCAAGTTTGTCATATCAAATTTCTTTTTAAGGCTACATTTCACATGGTTTAAAAATTTAGGGTCACTACTAGTGAGGTTAAGGTCATTGCTAGTCAATTTAATCAACTTAAATTATGGACATTTAATTATCAACTTGCGAGTGCAAGCTTGTGATATACTAACACTATTGGTGCAGGGTCTAGTACATAAATGGTTCCTATTCTTCAATAAAGCTTCTAAGTTCTAATCTATTGCTTCAAAACAAAATCACTCTTCAAAACCAAACCTACTGAAAACATAAAATAAAACCACTACAAGAGTATTTATTTCACTAGATGCTTGACCAAAGAAATGATTTTCTAGCTCAGAAGTTACAAGATTCCATTTATATCTTAAAATTTCTTGTAACTAGTTGTGAAGCAAGTCTCTAATTCAGATCTTCAATGAAATTTATATCGTGTAGGTTGCTAATGTAAATGTGATGCAGGAGAATTGCTCCACCTTAGAAAATGAGCCAACACGCCAGCACGCAGACACACAATGGAGAAAGGGAGAGGCACCGACCCTCCCATTTTCTTTTTTAAAGTTTGAAATATGATTCAATACAGATTTTCGTGTTGAAAGGCTGTAAGAGCCAGACCATGCCTTTGTATAGGCAGTGGATAGGGTTTCCTTAAATGGTCACCTATAGTAGGTCCAGATCGTAGTCAGGTCTGAACATTCATTTATGGAATGTAGACATAGATGCATGGTGCCGTAACTAAGACAATGATGGTACTAAGGCAATGAAGAGGATAAGCTCGTAGAGCCCTCGTTTTGTAATTAGGAGACTTGAGAGAGAGATCTTGGGTAGAGAGTCTTAGGAGACTTAGGAGGTAGAATAGTTTTGAGAGCGAGCTTGAGAGAACTGGGACTTTGTTGCAGTCCATTTTTTGTAAACATCTGTATAGACACACAGAGATAATAGAAAAATAGTTTTTCCTGCATATCGTGTGTTTGTGTATTTTCATGAATGAATGTTGTGGATGTGTGATAAGTTTAATTTGAAATAGGAGATAGATTTCTTTTATCTTCATTGAGTTTTATAATATCGTTCTGGATTCTTTAGGCTGTGTAAGGATTGCACAATAAAACATTTGAGGTTCTGTAGCCAATGCAAGGAGTGCACATCTGAATTCTACAGAATCAGAAAAGAACGTGCCAGGAGGGTGCACGAGAGCGATTACAAACCCAAGAGGAATCTCAAGACTACTGAATACCTTAGAGGGGAGAATGTGCAGAAGAAGCACAAAGAAGCAGAGTCACTGAGAACTCTATAGAGCTCTGCTAGGAGGGCATTGAGCGAGTGCAAGAGTGCACAGAAGGAACTCTGTGTTGAGTTCGGGGAGAAACAAAGTTACTGAACACTCTGTAAGGAGAAGCTCTACAAAGTGTGCATCTAACCAGGAGAATGCCAGGAGGGAGAGAATAATTTCTTGTCAAGAAATCCTTCGGATTTGATTTTAATGAAATCCCAGAAGCATAAAGAGTGTGTGGGAGATCAGAATCTTAGAGGAGATCAAGCTCAGAAGGGATAACACAAGGAATGCATGAGTGATAGACTTATTCTAAGTCCAAAATCTTAGAAGATATAATGCTTCCAAGAGCATAAGAGAGACCCAATATAGTCGGGTTTGTAGGAGAAAGTTCAAAGGATGAAACATTTGAATGCAGACTAAATCTTCAAAAGACAGAAGAAGTCGAAAGCTCAGGAGGAGGAGCGACAACAACCATCAGATTTGGTTGTAAGGAGGATTCTGAACCGTTAGATCAACTTCCAACGAACAAAGGAAGCATAGAGAAGAAGAACATATCTCCAACATTGGATATGAGCGCAGATGGTCGACAATTGTCTGATCAAGGTGAAGTGAAGAATTTTTAACTCTTGTGTACACAGGGAGACTGGTCAAAGCTTGAGGATTGATATTGCCGAAGGTGGAAGAGTTGGAGAGCCGAAGCATAATCTCAACCATTCGATCAGTCGAAGCAGATTTGAGCCATTATATCATCCGAAGGAAATATCAGGTGTCATATTGGCCAAGAGAATTTGGATCATCATATATTGTGAGTTCAGGAGGAGGAAAGTTTGAGACTTGAAACTCCTGAAGCATGAATAGCTGAAGAGCCGAGAGACATCGATCTGCGAGGGGACACTTGTCAATAGATCACGAGCTCTGGGAAAATTGTATTGAACCTCTAATTTGAGATTTGAGATTCACGAAGCCCGAAGAGTCAAAGAAGATCTGATCCCTTAGATCACCCGAAGTGAATTTGAGCCATTAGACCAGAAGAGGAGATGTGACAAAGATCTGAGCACTCTGGGTAAAGTTCTGGAGCGATTTATAGCTATCAGATGTCGGGGAGGCATGGAGAAAATCCATGTACTCTGGGTAAAGTCCTGAAGTAAACCTTAGTCATTGATCTAAAGAGGACATGCTTCAGTCGATTATAGACTCCAAATAGAAGTCATTGGAGGAAGGCGAGGTTTGACATTTGAGATTTCTGAAGCCTGGAAATCCAAAACGATGAGAGTCGTCGATGTGAAGGTGGACACGTGGTAGCAGATCTAGAAATTCAGAAGAAAAGTGAAGGAGGAAAAGGTCTGAAATCGTGGAGAATATTTTGATCATTGATCGAGGAGGGAATCATAGGACCATTGATCTAGTTGAGGAGACCAAATTCCTGAAGCGGGAGTACAACCATTGATTGGGGAGGATACGTGTGAGCATATCTTCCACTCCAGAAGATAACCAGTCAGCAGTGGCGAGGATTGGAGAACTGAAAGTCCCAAAGGCCGGAATCACGGAGGAGATCCTGACTGTAGGTTCAGGGAGACAAATGGAAACAGATCATTAACTCTAGAATATTGGAGTACGGAGAGTAGCGAGTGTTGTGCCTCTTTTTTAAATGATGAAATGTTCAACAATAGATGCGATACAAAAGAGGGAATGATACGATGTGACTGGAGATGCAATTTGAGGTTTAGAGGGAATGCAAATTATTTTGACTGCACTCCCGTAACATCATTTACCCAAGATTTTGATGCTATGTTCGACAATAGAGGGATCAAAGCTAGGCATCTCTGTGTATGACCAGGAAAAAATATCTTGGTACTCTTGGAAGAGGGTTTTATAGGTGGTGATTTCTTGAGAAGTGCATGCGACGCCAATGGTGAATTCCTCAACGACTCCATTTTGGATGGAAATATTGATTTTGATGGTAGGGGAAATGTTGGCCATATTGCCTTGCATGGAGAAAATCCATGTACTCTGGGTAAAGTCCTGAAGTAAACCTTAGCCGTTGATTCGAAGAGGACACGCGTCAGTGGATTATAGCCTCTGGATAGAAGTCATTGGAGGAAGGCAAGGTTCGACATTTGATATTTCTGAATCCTGAAAATCCGAAACAATGAGAGCCGTCGATGTGAACGTGGAAACGTGGCAACAGATCTAGAACTCCGAAAGAAAAACGGAGGAGGAAAAGGTCTAAAAACCCGAAGAATATTTCGATCGTCGATTAAGGAGGGAATCCTAGGACCATTGATCTGGTTGAGGAGACCAAAGTCCCGAAGCGGGAGTACAACTGTTGATTGGGGAGGATACATGTCAGCATATCTCCCACTCTGAAAGATAACTAGTCAGCAGTGATGACGATTTGAGAACTGAAAGTCCCAAAGGCTAGACTCATGGAGGAGATCTCGACCGTAGGCTCAGGGAGACAATTAGTAATAGATCATTAACTCTAGAATATTGGAGTACGAAGAGTAGCGAGGTTTGAGATTTCAAACACCTGAAGCCCGAAATCATGATGGTGATCTTGACCGTTGATTGAGAAGGGGCAGATCTTGTCCGTAGATGTGAAAGGCGCAGATTTGAGCCGTTGGTTCAGACAAGATCGTCAAGATCGTGAGATTGATGATCTCGTAGCATATTGGGGACAAGAGTTACACAGACTTTAAAGGTCATAGCCCAAGGACACATGTGAAGAAAGGGGATTCGATAGCAGCCGTTGATCACAGATCATCAACGAAAGTGAGAAATCGATGGATGTGAAGGATTGTGGGGCCAGGACATGCTCAAACATTAATTTTCCTTGAGCGGGTCACAATTAGAACCACAGTATTCACAAATGGATACTTGGAAACACGAGGAGGATTGCGGGGTGAAAAGTGGGTTGGTTTGAAACTACTCTTTCCATGCCCGCAATCACACATTAGCACAAGGACATGACCCAGGGTCATATGAAGAAGGGGCTAATGCCTAAACTAGTGTTTTGGGAGCACGTGTAAATTAGCCTGCGGGTCTGACATACTTGCACACAGAAGGAAAAAGGGGCATGTGTATATTTGATTTGGGTTCAAAGAGGAACCCCAGGAGTTGATTCGACTCTGCAGTTAGAAGAGGAACCCCAGGAGTTGATTCGACTCTGCAGTTAGAAAGATCCTAGACTGGGAGATCACAAAACCCCAGGGGGGTAGGGGGGCTGCTTCAGGTGGTATCAGAGATTGAGTTTTCATTTGTAGATTTTAGGTGAAAGAGAAAGAAGGGGAGGCTGCTATTTTGTTTGCAGATAGCAGACAAGGGAGATGATGAAAGGAGATGACCTGATAACATTAGGTGGTATCACAAATAGGAATTTGCTTGTAGTCATCAGGTGAAGGAAGTAGGGTGTTGATGCTTTGTAAGAAGGTTGTTGCACACACACGACAACAACACAATTTTAAATAGCCAGGTGAGCTGTGAGAGAATATGGAGATGCTATCGGATGTAGAGTAATCCATAGGCTTTCCAGAAGGGCAGGTAGAAGGTGGAAATGGCTACTGGAGGCTATGAGCGTGGTCGAAGAGAAGGACGCAAGAAGAAATGAAATATCAAGATGGGTCTGAAGCTCAATAAGATAAGAGAAAGGATGGAACAACTAGCATTTAATATGAAACAAGAGGCAAAGGTACACTGGAGATACGAATGTCCTCTGAATAGTAAGGTAAAATGGCATGTTCAGAAGTTGTTGGCTAGAAAGCAACAACAAGGGTTGAGAAAGTGGTTGAGGCATGTTGAAAACCTTAGTGACACAAAGGAATAATTGATTCAAATCTATGAAACAGAGACATGAAGACACCTCAGTGATGAGGAGGAGGCGAGATTAGATGAAAATCTCGTAAACTACCGAGTGGGCAGAAATGGACTTTCGAGTTGCCAGATGGGCAATGGAAAGAGATCAGTGGAGGGTCTCATATACTGCCAGGGGAGCATTAATGAAATTTCAAGTTTTCAGGTAGGCAATGAGATGGGATCAATTGATTTCATAGACTTCCAGGTGGACAGAAGAGAAATCCAAAATTGGCAGGTGGGCAAGGGGAAAGAAACAAGACTATCTGAAAGTCTCAGGAGCTCAGAAGTCAGTTCATGTTAGCAAGGAGTGTTGATAGATGAATATTCATGTGGATTTGTAGATCATGTGAATGATTATGATGAGAAGTTCAACAATATCACCATCCAAGAGGAGGATCAAAGGAGCATTATGATCATATTAGGGGAATTAAGACATTCCTACCAAACAACTCAGTCAAGGTCAGAGAATGTGTTGCAGATGCAACAACAGGAGAAGGACAACCAATGGTGACTGTCATGATGATGGGGAATATATTAGAAGATTCCCAATAAGAAGAGGAAGAAATGGAGTAGACACTGATTTCTACCCCAACAGAAGGAGAAGAGCATTCAGAAGAATGGCTCAAAATTTTCATCCATGAAGATGAAACATAGATGACTGCAACACTGGAGCTTGCAGCAGAAAGAGAAACAAACATCATAGACCTTGCTGATCTATATGTAGAATTGGAATCCCTAGAGAGAAGGGTAATGGTGCAAAGCCAACACATCCATCAGATCAGATTGGAGACATATGGAGGAGCATACCATCCAGAGGAGCAGTTGGAAGAAGTTGGACTTGAACCAACGCAAGAGGAGCTAGCATAAGCCAATCTTTCAGAGGAGGAAGTTGAGAGGCAGCTCAGAGATGAAAAAATGGAATTGGAGTCTACAACAGAGTTTCAAATTATTGCCACAAGAGGAAGTAAAGATAGCATGGGAGATCAAGTTGATGCACCCACTAATAAGGAAGAGTTGCAGCTGAGAAGACTGCATAAGAAGAGCCAACCACTTGAGTAGCTGGACATAGTGATAGAGGAGATCATGAAGATGATATTGAGGTCAACGCAAGAAGAATTCAACAAAGAGAAGCCGAGCAGAGGATATCCTTCCATAACAGCAGGAAATAAGAAGAAGAATATGCAACAACAACAATGACATAGATGGAGAGGAGCAAGAGGAAAGCTCCATAAAATATTTTGGGATCTAGGAGGATTTCAACACTGGAGAAGAGGAGCTCATGCTTTTCCTAGTAGTGGAGTATGATGTAGGAGAATCACTCCACATCAACAAATGCACCAGCATGCCAACACACATACATGCAATGGAGAAAGGGAGAGGCACCGACCCTCCC
>CBVK0101885799.1:0-10522 GCA_900067695.1 Picea abies
GGAGAAGGAGACAGTGATTGGCCAACTCATGTAGGAGGAGAGGGTGGTCAATCGACTTCTGGAGGAGAAGTTGGTGGAGGTGGAGGAGGAGGATGGGGCCCCTCAACCTCTCAATAGATTTATTTCACTAACAACATGATGCATCAATAATGTCATATCATGTGGAAGGATCACCTATATCACTACAAACTCAAGGTTCCATATGATCATGCTAGCTCATACAAGGACCACTCCATGGTTGTTGGTATGCTCATGGAGGAGGGGATGGTGGTCAGTTAACTAGGGGAGGAGGAGATGGTGGTTTGTTAACTCGTGGAGAAGGAGACAGTGATTGGCCAACTCATGTAGGAGGAGAGGGTGGTCAGGAGAAGGAGACAGTGATTGGCCAACTCATGTAGGAGGAGAGGGTGGTCAGTCGACTTCTGGAGGAGAAGGTGGTGGAGGTGGAGGAGGAGGATGAGGCCCCTCAACCTCTCAATAGATTGATTTCACTAACAACATGATGCATCAATAATGTCATATCATGTGGAAGGATCACCTATATCACTACAAACTCAAGGTTCCATATGATCGTGCTAGCTCATACAAGGACCACTCCATGGTGAGACATCACTACACATAACTAAATCTTTGACTCCTGATAGAATTTGCAATCCATGTCTTTGTATTTAAGGTGACTCATTGGCCTCGGTCATCTCCTCGTCATGCTCATCATGTTGGGGAGTTACCTCCCCAAAATACGTGTGAATTTCTACAAAATAGTAAACAACTATATTTAGACAATTTAAAAAAAAATGTCGCAATAAATTATATGTGCTTTAATAAGACAAAAATATGAAACTAGAATAATCAAAACTTAATGCTAATATTAGCTCTAGCATCTAGTGGCTCAACCTGGCTAAATAGGATGTTCGCACTCCCTCACTAGTCTAGCCCCAGGTATGGGTACTGCACAAGATCCAGGGTGTGATCATCCTCACTGGTTAGCATATTTAATACCTCTGGACTAACCCTACATGAGAACTCTGATTGTCCCTTCTTGGGGAACATATACCCCCACATGTGCATATGCACATCATTCATTGGCCTAGGAGGAACGCAATTGAATGTTAGTTTAGTGGATAGAAACCTCTTAGAAAATAAATGAAAAAAATATAAAGCAAAAAGGAAGCCCATCCTCCCATCAAACAAAACATGATAGTGATCTAGAGAAAAACAAATTGTTGAAAAAAAATGGCAAACCACCTAATCAATATGGTATTTTTAACTAAAGAATCTACATAGTTCCATAAAGGGCAACTAATGTGCTTCCCATCATAGGTGTAATGTGTCACTGTCATGACCATAAGTGAGAGGCACCAAACCTCCTCTGCAGCAAGTGCACCAAATGCAATTGGCCACCAACAACCATGAAGTCACCAAAGTTAGTGATTTCCTCACTGACATATCTATGAATGTATGCAACCTAACCCTCTCCCACAACGCCAAACAAAAGATCAATGAACTGGGGAAAATCATCCCCTCTCCTTAATAGTCCAATAATGAAGTATATATCCTCCTTGATGGGATATTACCATAGATCGAAATCGACCCTAAATGTCTGCCTACCATGATCCCAACAATATATAAACTACATCAACAAGTGCATGTTCCCCTTAAAGAATGTAGCCTCCTCGTAAAACTTGAGGAGACCAACATCCCTTACAAGGAGATGAATCAGTGTTGTAATAGGTGAGAATACAAATCCCTCTCCCTCTCTCAAGCGTCCCACTCCCACACAAAGTTGTACAAGTCAACCTATTGTTGCTATTGTTGTTGTCATTGTCTCTGATTCACATACAAATGTCATTAGACACACACACACATACACATGCATAAATATATATAACATAAAAAATAAAAATGAAAATAAAATTCATTAATGACTATTTTTATTTATCAAAATTTGACTTTTTTTTTTCAAAAAAATTGTGTTAAACACACGATGTACCTTTAAAAACAAAAGCACATTGCAAGCAATGTGTTTTAATACTTAGCATGCCATCAAAGGTGCACCATACAAAAACATATCACACTAATAAAGTGGTTATGGTCTTTATTGATCTTATCAATGTGTCTTTCATGATGACACACCGCTTACGGCACATCCGTACACTTTGAATACCTATAAGTTGGGAAATTTTATTGTTTGCATAAGATTAGTGGTGCACTTATTATGTATGAAGGCACCAGTAATTGTGCATCTATACATTACATAGTGCCCTGATAGGTCCCCAATATTTTTTAACAAAAGTTCTTAACAGTGAGTCTATAATATCAAGAAGCACCACAAGAGGTGCCTATAGATATTGTAAAACACGCTGCAAAAATGCATGATTTTTTTAATTATTTTATGTTTTACTAGTGTGCTCCATGTCAATCTGCACACCATTAAGTTTAAACATTTACTTTTCCTTGCCTTAGTCAATGCATTTGTAATATCAAGAAGCACCATTAGTGGTGCTTCTCTATAATAAAGAGCACCGAAAATGTGGGGTTTTTTTAACGTTTTACCAATGCTCTCAAGGTCAATAGACACATTGAATAACTTGAAATATAGATATTATAAATGGTGTGATTATAATATTGTGAAACACCGACGTGAATTGTTTAACCATAAACATTTACCATGCTAATTGATGTATTGGTAATATCCAGAAGCATTGATAATGATGCTTCTATATATTATAAAGAGCATTGAGTAAACATGGGGGATTTTGTTATCTACTCAATAGATCTAAAATAGAATAGAGATATTAAATCTATTAGTATTTAGACAATAAATCAAAGCATTCACACAAGATAAATGTAGAGAAAACCCTTGAGGTTGGGTCAGACCATATATTATTCCTTAAGGAATGAAAGCACTCCCAAAGAATACTTGCTTGCTATAATTATAATACACTTGTTAAGTCCTAGAAAAAGCCTCATACAAAGCCCATGTTATGTATAAAACCCCTTATTGAGCCTCATATTGAATTATTACATTGATTGTGTTATGTTTGTATGTAGGCTCTAAACCCCTTCATCGGACTCTTTCATTATAATTGTACCCTTTGTCTCATATATATATACCAAGGAGACCTAGTATTAGGATCATATTATCACATCTCATATAGTATTTTTAATTGGATATATTGTAAAAGGAGGTTTCCCCCTCGAAGTGGACTATAAATCATTGACTTTTTATCATTTTTAAGGAGTTGGATTATAACATTTGGTGTCAGAGCATTGATCCTAGGGTTTTTCTTTTCCAATCAAGTCATCTTAGCATTTTCACTATAACTTTTTTTTTGGAATGACTCAAATAGCGAAAATTGGAGGTTATTTAGAAGCCATTGCAATGTATTTGTGGTAGAAATTTCAGTTTCTAGGTCATTATAATTTCGGAGATACACCCTGTGGAAGATAAGGTTTTGTCTAGTCCTATTACTATTTTCAAGCAAGTGTTCTATTTAAAATCATCCTATCTTCTTTAGTGAGGATACACATTCAGTGAGACCAGTTGTATTTGAAAAAGGACAGTCAATAGTGTTTTTGGTACAATTTTCATATTCATGTATCATATATTAGACACATGGCATTATGTACAAGTTCACTCTCCACAAAATTACAAAAAGTAGCAAGGTTTGGGAAAGTTATCATAAATTTCACTTGGCACATAAAATTTTGGTCAGACCTGTGGCATTGGAGAGATGACATATTATAGTACTACATGCTGAAATTTTATACTCAGAAGGGATGAAATTGTAGAAATACATCAGAAGGAAGGTTAGCTCGAAGACAGACTCCAAATTAAGGATTTGAAAGGTACGTAACTTACAATTGGCATAACTTTCCAAATTAAGGATTTGAAAGGTACGTAACTTACAATTGGCATAACTTTTTATTGGAACATCTATTTTTGGTGATTCAAAATTTGTGATAAAAAAGGAAAAAGAGGAGCATCAGTAGTTTGTCACATGGCTCCAAGGGATCCTCCATGATCCAGGAGGATCCATAATACCTCAAAATTCAAAGGTCTCAAACTCGATGCAAAGGTTTCCATGACGAAGAGTTGGAAGAGAGATTTTTGGCGTTGCTTGAATGGGCTCAAACAGAGTTCATATGAGAAATATATCGTGATCTGAATTTTTTGCCAAAAAGGGCAAAAAGAAAGGACAGAGGTTACATGTGGTAGCCCCATAGGAGGAGACGGCATACGAGATCGGTCTCGGCATTCCTGCTGAACCGCTCTTCCGATCTCACGTCACATGGCTCCAAGGGATCCTCCATGATCCAGGAGGATCCATAATACCTCAAAATTCAAAGGTCTCAAACTCGATGCAAAGGTTTCCATGACGAAGAGTTGGAAGAGAGATTTTTGGCGTTGCTTGAATGGGCTCAAACAGAGTTCATATGAGAAATATATCGTGATCTGAATTTTTTGCCAAAAAGGGCAAAAAGAAAGGACAGAGGTTACATGTGGTAGCCCCATAGGAGGATATGTGGCATTCGTACGAAGTGACACATGGCACTCATACAAACATGTCGCAGGTTGAGTAGACTAGTTAGTAGGTGACATGGCAATCTAGTTGGTAGGTGATGTGGCTGGTGATGTGGCATCCTAATGACATGGACCAATCAAAAGCTACCATGTGGCAACCTATGATTGGCCAAGAAGGTCCTATTTCAAATAAGGAAAAGGGGTGGTTGGTTGGGATTGAACCCTCGACCTCCAAGCTACGGGCGCAACAAATTAACCAATAAGCCAAAGGAACCACTCGTTAAACATCACTAAAGCTCCCATAGTTAAAGTCACATGTAACGAACATACCAAAGAAGGGAGTTTTGCGGGTTTGACCCCATGACCTCCTCGCCGACTAAATATCAATGTCCATCCACTAGCCAACGTGCCAAGACTATGTTGCTTGGCAGATCCACCAACCAAATCAATTTCGTTTTCAAATATTTTCATATGTTGAAAAATCATAACGCCCATGGATTTGATCTCGAGTCGATCGGACGCCAAAGTATTATAACCATGTTGATTGTCAATGCACCATAGTGGTGTTTCGTGATAGAGAAGTGAGAGTATAATCTTTCAAAGTTACATTTACTCTGTGTATTTTCACATAAAACACAATTTTTCCCCTCTTTGTGGACAACAAGGGGAGAGGAAGCCTTTTGCAGCGTTTTTAGAGGTCATTGAGCTACAGCAAGGTAGAAGATCAACTAATGTTATTGAAGATATTGATGTAATTTGCTCATTTGCATCATAATTGAAGAGGCCACTACATTGGAAGTGGACTCGGAGACATAGCCCACACTGGGTGAACTCCGTTATCATCTCGTTATGTCATTCTTATTTCTTTGTTTCTTATTACTTCTACTCATATTCTCTTTATGTGTTTTAAATGTCTTGGTTTTGACACTCTTTAAACAATCAAGTCATTTACTAGTTAATTAAAATATCGGGATCAAGTTTGGTATTAGAGAAAGCAAGCTAGTTTGATGTGGTTTTTTAGTATGGATGCTTACCAGGTCTAGAATCAATAGGGGAGAAGGTAAACTTGAGGCTTATAATCCCTAAATTGGATCAAGGAGATTCACTTGAGGAGGAGAGGTGGCTACACCAAGGAAAATGAATCCTTTTAACTTTGAAGGGGATTTCTCTGAGGCATTCAGTTTAATGAAGGCAATGGTGGAAGAGATCTACAATGAAAGAGGACAAAAAAGAGGAGAAGGCACAAGTCAAGTCAAGAATGAGGATGATCATCCTTCAGAAAAGACATCTCCTCATTATTCTCCTCCTTCTTCTCCTTCTCATTCTACTTCTCGGTCCCGGTCTCCATCTCCCCATAAGAATATTGCTCCAAAGAAGCCATTATTGGAGTTGGATGTCAAATTTGACTTACCCATGTATAATGGTGAGCTTGATTGAGAGAGATTAGATAATTGGATTCGACAAATAGAAGTGTGTTTTCATATGCAGCGGATTGATGAAGAAGAGGTGAAGATTAAATTGGCATCTCTTCGACTTGAAGGTACAACGTTGATTTGGTGGAAAAGAAAACTTCAACAAGGTGTTCAAAAGAATGGTAAGATTCATTCATCTTGGTCGGAATTCACATCTGCATTAAAGAAATAATTTTATCCTTTAGGATATACATAGAAAGAAATTATGGAATGGCAAAATTTGAGACAAGCAAAAGGGAAAAGTGTGCAAAGTTTTACTAAAGAGTTTAGGAAGAAAGCATTAGCTTTAAATATTCCATTAGATTCTCAAGAAACTCTTTTAAAATGCATTGGTGCCTTACATAGCTATATTTGTCATACTACTCTTTTATTTAACCCCACTAATCTAGATGAAGTATGTGTCCAAGCCACTCATCTTGAGCCAAGGGGAAAGAATGTGCAAAATGATTTCACAAAGAAGCATCCATCCAAATTCATTGAAGGAAAATTCAAAGGAAAAGGGAAGGGAAAAAAGGAAGCTAAAGTAAAGAAAGAAGAAGTGAAGCCTACATGCTCTCATTTCAAAAAGGAAGGGCATGATTATGCTCATTGTTCGAAGTTACATCCTGAGCTAAGTAACTATGAGAAAATATTTCATGAACCTGAAGGATTGCCTCCCAAGAGGGAGATTCAACATGAATTTCAACTACAAAAGCATGCCCCCTTTCCTAATATTGGCATGTACAAGATGTCCATGATTGAGAATATTGAGATCAAGAAGCAAGTTCAAAACTTGCTTGATAAGGGAGTCATCAAGCCAAGTTCATCTCCATGTGGATCTCTTATTGTAATGGTACCAAAGAAAGACGATACATGGAGGATGTGCATTGACTTTTGTGCATTAAACAAAATCATGGTGAAAAATCAATACCCTCTTCCTTGAATTGATAATTTATTATATCAGTTGAAAGATGTCGCTTTTTCACTAAGTTAGACTTGAGAAGTGGTTATCACCATATTCATATTGCAGAGGGTAATGTTTGGAAAATTGCTTTCAAAACAAAGCAGGGGTTGTTTTAATGGTTAGTGATGCCTTTTAGGCTTTGTAATGCCCCGACAAAGTTTATGTGTGCATTGAATGATGTATTTCGACCATTCATTGATGACTTTGTAATAGTCTACATAAATGATATTCTCGTGTTCAGTAGAACTTGGGATGAGCATGTCAAGCATGTTAAACAAGTCTTGGAGACTTTGAAAGAGGAGAAATTGTATGTAAAAATGTCAAAGTGTAAATTTGGCAAAACTTCATTAGTGTACTTGGGTTATATTGTAGGAGGTGGTGAGTTGAAAATAGATCCCTCTAAGGTTGAAGTGATTGTAAATTGGCCCAAGCCTACATTAACAACAAAAATTAGAAGCTTCTTAGGAGCAATCTAGTATTGGAGAAAAATTATTGCTAACTTCTTGTTTATAGCATCTCCTTTGCATGCTTTGACTAGTGTGAAACAGGTCTTTCAGTGGGGAGGCAAGCAACAAAAGGCCTTCGATACATTGAAAGAGAATATCAACACAGCACTAGTGTTAGCATTACCATACTTATAACAGCCATTTGAAATAGAGACTTATGCATCTTATTATGATTGGAAAACCCCAATCACAGTAATACAATGATGTCTAATGTTTGTAATAACATCTGCAAAATACTCCTAAACACATAAATCTAATGGTTTCAAGGCTGCTGCAGAAATCTACTAACAGAAACAATACGAAGGAAACCTAAAATGATGCCAAATCTATGATGCTCATTGTGATGCTCTGCTCCAGCGATGTTTTCTCTATTAACGGATTATGAACTTGATCCAATTGGCCTGTTGCAACCCCAATCGAAGAGGTCACTACAAGGAAAAGAACCTTTAGCGGAGGTTTCTAGTGTTACAAAATTGGCAAAAATTATCAAAAAACCCTCCTCTACAACATTTGTTATCGATAGCGGATGTTTTTGTGGATACTATAATGGAAGTTGATTATAACTAAAAAAAATTGGGCGACTGGAGGTGTTAGCGGATGTTTACAAATCGGTGTATTTGTATAAGGCACAAGCATCGGTGCATACATACACACACAACACCTATGTTGTACACTTAACTTCAAGCATCAGAGTTGTAAAATATCAAATCATCGGGGAAGAAAAACATTTAATCACTGGAATGTGTGTCGTATAAGCACTGAGGCATTTGTCATGTAAGCATTGAGGCGTTACCATCGAAAACCATTAGATAGTTACAAATAATTAAGCACTGAGGCTTTCTGCATAGAATGCACTGGTGTGTTATTAATAAGAAGGCATCGATGTTGTATCAAATAATATGCATCGATGCGTTACATGGAAAAACGTTCTGGTGCATTAAAGATGAAAAGCATCGGTCCTTTTCAGTGACAAACAAGCCCCAGTGTTTATCAATAACACAATAGCGTCGGTGCATATCAAAACACATACACATCGGTGCTTCGTACAAGATTAATGCACAGATGACCAAATTTTTAATATAATTGTGTAGTATTAAATTAATATTGAAACCAGTGTTAATTGATTACATAAAAGCACTAGTGCGAATTTCATATGAAACGCACTGGTGCGTTTTAATATTAAACGCATCGATGAGATTAATAATTAAAATACACCGAGAAACATTGACCTATGATAGTGCAATTATTGTTATTTTTTAATTCCATTATTTATCAAAAAAATTGCATATATCTTATATTTTGATTAGTAAATTTGGATATGATGTTTGGAGAAATTTGTTATATCATCAGATTTTGCATTTCTTCATTATAATATTTAGTTATCCATTACATTAAACAAAAATGTACGATTTTCACAAACAATTATTTCAAAATAATACAATTGCAACTTGCATTGATATCCAAATATATTGGTCATCATTCTTCATTGGAATTGTTGTTAGTGCTCGAGCTACTTCCGTGCCTTGGGTTATTTTGTTGAATGTTTGGTTGATTGTCTCGATTGTTTAGTTCTTCTTGAAGTTCCATCTACAAACATAAAAATAAATTGTAATGAGTCTATCTACATTGGTGAGAATAATGAAAATTGAAATAAATAAATAATATACATGAATGTAAATTGAAAAGTGACGTACCTCCAAAGCAAGAAGTGACTCATGAATCATACACATATGTTAAAAATAAAATCTCATGCCTTGTTTCAACAATTCTTCAGTTGGCTCAGTTCCATACTTTGTTTCCTGCAAGTTTTATGCCCCATAATAAATCATACATTTAATATAAAGTATTATTTTTGTTTCATTAATTATAAAATGTGGGAAGTAAAACAACATATATTATACTTACAAATTCGACAATTAATTTTTGATATGCCAATATATACTCGCAACCCTTAATTAACCCAATGTTGATCAATTTTTCTCATGGTTCTTCTTTGTATGTTAGCACATGTTTGAAGACATTGAATGATCGTTGTTGTAAAACGACTTAAAATATATAAAACAAAAACTTTAAGTTGTTGTAAGGAAATAGCAATTACTCACAAACTTTGCTATCAACTATTTTCTTCCTTCTCATCCAGTTTTATGTGCAGAATGAGTTCCATTTTCTTTTCTTTTCTGTAAGAAAATATTTGAAAATTAATTTTTAATGTATAATTAATTATTTGTACCTAATAGAAAATTTCAATGATTACATACATTTGAAGCACGTTGTTGTTTAGATAGCTCCTTCTATGATGCAATTATGTCCAATTCTTTAACCATCTCCTTGTACACTTTTTTGGACATTCCTACTAGCATATTTCGGATATCAACTCGTTGTTCCTCTAGGATTTTCATAATTTTCTTGAAAAAATAACATGACAATAAAGTATTTTTATATTGATATATGGAAACTAAATATCACAAAATTGATATATTAATAAATAAATACTTTGTAATATATATACTTTTTGAATTATTATTTTTTGTTGTTGTATGTTTTTGTTATTGCAAGTCTGACAAGTCTCATTGACCATTGCTCTGGAAATGCTTCTTGTAATTTAGATATAACCTGGTTCTTGGAATCATTGGTTTGATTTCTATATTGCAAGTGGAAAGTACGTCTATACGTTCATTCCACTATATCCCTTATAGTTCTGTAAAAAAAAATCCCCCTTTGATTAATCTCCAACACCACTCAAGATGATCTAAGGACCAATTCATCATCATTTACATTTTCTATATTAATTAATTTTGTTTTGTTATGATGGCATTTTGTTCCCTCGTTGTCGGTGCCTATAGAACATTAAACATATGTGAATTAATAAATTTTTTGAAACATGTCATCTAATATTCATAAGTATATTGTTAATGAAATTTCAAAAAAAAAATCATATTGAATAGTGTTTTTTCATTCACCTGATTCATCCCTCTGCAATTTTTCCATCAATCTTTTATGCTCTTCTACACTTAGATCATAAATAATGTTATCAAGCTTCCTCATTTGTGGTCCTTCATGACACACACTAACCAAT
>CBVK0101885801.1:0-13187 GCA_900067695.1 Picea abies
AAATTTTGTTCATTTTTACCTGTTCAACATGTCATCTTCCAAAGGCGATTCTGGGCTAACGGAGACATATTTTAAAAAACCGAGAGAGGTTTTTGTTCATCACGGGCGGAAGATCAAAAACCTCTTCCAGATTTTGCAAAGGTGCAACCAGTTAGGAGACTCGAAGCTATTTTTCAGCCTCATTTTTCGGATTTTTGGTTTTCCTGTTACAGTCCCGATTTTGTGGGAACTGTTACGGTGAGATGGAGGTGAATTTGGTGAAACAAAAAGAGGTTTTTGTCCACAGAATACTCATATATAATAACCTCCTTCAATTTTTTCCCATGTGTCAACATTTAGGAGAAACAGATGTCTATTCGGACCCCTTTTTTGCAGAAATTTGACTCGTCTTTCATGGTGGACAGTTCAGGATTTTTGGGGATTTGTTGTTATTTTTAGCCGAGGCGGTTGAACTCGACCTCCTGAGACTGGAGAGAGTCGGTTTATATATTATAATAAGGAAAATGTGGAGAAGGGGATTGCTGATTTATTCATTCCCAACCCCTAAGGGGATACTTTGTAACATTCCAAATGATCTACCAGAAATAATAAGGCATGGTTCACAGGATTCCTGCATGAGACTTCTTGGTGATGTTTTTTCTCTGTGTAAATGTTTCCTTACTTTGTAATTCCATATATGTATCTCTCTATATCATCAAGTAAAAGAAAGACTAAGATTAGAATTTGTTTAATTACACTCTATCTTTGCCTTTTTAATAATCTTCATGTTTTCTTCTAAAGTTAAGCACAAGAATTCTTAGTTGCTCCTCTACTTGATGGACCTGTAATCTTTTCTTCTCATCCATTCCACTTGATCCCATCAGATCCAATGGTATTGTTTTCTTGCACTGTGGATAAGATCTTATTATGCTTGAGATATATCCCTGATTTGACATATAGATCCCATGACCCAATGGAAAGCATGGCTCTCAATCTCTCAAATATTACAAACTTCAAAATCCAAACTCTGAAACCATTAGCTAGCCTAATATCCTATTCCAAACAAATCTAAATCTGACAGAGAGATCCCTCTCTAAGTCTTGGAGGGCTAGATCCCTGACTTGAAGCGGTTTTGATGTTGCCTCTGTGACTGCCTCCACAGCCTTGGGCAAATTACAGAGTGCTAACATAAGATACGTATGAATTTTTTTTATTTTATTTTTTCTAAATGTAGGGTTTTGATTGAATCACCATACCCTTCAAATCATGATTTTCTGAATATTTTTTATGTTCCAGAGTATTCTTCTGCTCCACAGTGCTCCCTGGTATGCCTCCCTTCCAAATCTGTCTACTGTAAATACTGGCAAAATAATGAAATTATTGAATATCGTCTTAATATTAAAAAAACTTTATGAAAATGGTTTAGAGTGAATCACCATACCCTTCAAATTCTCATATTCTGAATAATATTATGGTTCGAAAGTATTCTTCTCCTCCACAATGTTCCTCTGTATCTCTCTCTTGGAAGTCTCTCCCCTGCAAAATTTTGTAAAATAATGAAATAGTGAATAGCTTTTTAGTATTTAAATGACTATGAAATTCGATTCCCACTCTTTTTTTTATTGTTTAAAAAAGATCGAGCTTTTTTTTAACTTTTTCGGCACGATGGTGCGTTTATATAAGACGCATTGGTGCATCCATATTATTTGACGCACCGGCAACATATAATTTTTTTTTATTAACAAAATCTAGAAGCATTGTGTGGTTGATTTTTCAATGCATCGGTGCGTTTGTGGTTTATAAGCGCATTGTTATGCTTTTAAAGTTATTTGAAGCTTTATTTGCTCATTAAATAGTATATTCATCTCAAATTATCTTTTGGGATGAATTCACATGACTTGCAATATTTCAGTATACATTTTATGTCGCCTTATTCTTAAAAAAATGTTTCAAAACTATATTCAAACTCAGATTGTGGTATGGTCCTCGAAATTTATTTTAGATATGTACATAAAAATTTATTGTTAATTTTGTTGAAATGCGGGGAGGAAACCTTATTATATGATCAAATGGCCAATTCGTCAAATTCCAGCCCATTCCATATTGCTCAAAGTCCATCTCGGAGTTCTCCATTTCCATCTCCAGTAAGTTTAACTTATTTTATTTATGTTTCGATTATATCATTGAATTTTTTTTTATCCATGTCAATCTGAATAAAAATGTATCCAAATTTGTATGATCCTGATTGACAATCGAGTTTAGATGCAGACAATATTTCAGTACTGGCTCAAAAACGTCGGAAGGTCTTATTAGGAGTAACATATTGCAAGCAGTTGGTAGATGAAAATGGACAATCGCTTTACCATGCCAATTGTGACATTCCATCTTCTAGCCACAATCCTTGGTCGATGATGGTAATAATTGTTTGGTATAATGTAATTTGAACAAACAAATTATTGCATTGTGCTTACTAATATCATCGATGTACTAATGTTCAATATTTTTGAAATTAGGATTCTTCTGATGATGAGTGACCTACCTACCATCTTCTGTTGCACCCCACAATAATGTCAACCCAAGAGAAGGTTTCAATGAGAGCACAACTCGAAGAGGAAGCATACCAAGAATGGTTGAATCAACCACCTATTCAATTCCCACTACGTCCAGATTCACCAATTAGGAATTACTACAACAATACTAGTAGTTCTTTAGAAGTAGGCAATGGAGACAATCAAAAAGAGGTTGGTATGGATGATTACTTATGGGATACGAATTTCATGGAGACAATGTTGTTAAATGCATTCCAGAACGATGAGATCAGGGATGATGCTCATATCAATGATACCATTTTTTAAAGCCTAAAATCTGCTTCCACCACCCCTCTATTTGGACCTAGTGCCTAGTTAAAGTCTACCCAGCTTGGGACAATAATGTTACTGTACAATGTGAAAGCAAATTTTGGCATGTCAAACGCATGTTTCTCGACAATATTGAGGTAATTGACCAGCAAGTGCCTTATATTAATTTTGAGAAATATCGTCACACAATCAACATTAGAAATGGTTTCTTTTATAAACGTTAAATGACATTGTACATTTATATTGCCCACTAACTACAGGATATTCAAAGATAAGGTTCTTCTTAGTGATAATGTTTTTCCTGGTAACTGCGAAGAGGCAAAGCAGTTGTTGAAAATGTTGGGTGTTGAGTATATATCATTTCATGCATGTCCAAATGATTGTATTCTATATAGAGGAGAATATGCAGACAAAGAGATATGTCTGAAATGTGGGCATGACAGGTACCATAAATCAAATAAAAATGGTAAATTGCATGGTCCTCCTCATAAGATATTGAGGCACATGCCTATAATCTCAAGGATTCAAAGGCTCTTTCATTGCAAAGAATTAGCTATGTTATAGGGATGGCATGCCTTGCACAGAAGTAAATCGGGAGTTATGTGGATCCCAACATATTCAATAGCCATGAAGCATATAGAGGATACATGGCCAAAAAAATTGAAGGATGAGGTACGAAGTCTACGACTCAGCATAGCAATGGATGGTGTGAACCCATATTCCATCCAAAACACCAACTATTATGTTTGTCTTGTAGTAGTGATCAGTGAAAATACCCCCCCATGGTTGTCCGTGAAGAATGAACATCTTATGTTGTCTATTATAATCCCTGGTAGAAGACAAGTGAAGAATATGGATGTCTACCTACAACCATTGGTAGATGAATTGAACGAATTATGGGAAGGGATACATGTATATGATATATCAAGACCCATCGCAACAGAGAGGAGTTTTACATTGTATGGCATATGTGCTTACACCACACATGTTTATCCAGGCTTAGGATTTTGCTATGGTAATTAACATGTTTATTGATTTGTTTATATACATAACAATATTTATTTGCATATTTAATTCGTTGTGATTGACTTTTTATTCTTAAACGTTGACATGTTATGTATACAATAATTTCGCAAGTCTTGTAACTAAAGGCTATCATGGATATAAATGTTGTGGACCTTCTTTGAAGGCTAGGTGGTCCAACCACCTATGAAATCCAATGTACGACTGCTCGAGGGTATTCCTCCCAGAAGAACACCCTTATAGAAGAGCAACATCTGCTTTCAATGGTAAACCATAGAGAACCCAAAGGCCTGCAGTAATGACACCAGTAGAATGGCTTAGAGCATATGAGAGAGAAAAGGAGAAGGAGATTACAGAAATGTTCAATTCAAATGGGGAGCCTATGTTCGATGATCTAGAATTTTTCGACACCTATGTTGAGAAATTTCCCATTGGGATGAAAAGGAAATCTATCTTTTATGAGCTCCCATATGGGGAGCATCTTAAGATTTCCCACTTACTAGATCCCATGCATATATTTAAAAATGTTTCATCTTCTTTATGGAGGAACATATCATCGAAAGAAAGTGACACACTGGTTGTGAGGAGAGATCTTATCTCTTCAAAAACTAAAAAGAAATATTGGCCAGGACAAGAAAGTAAAGGAGAGGTTGGTCCCTCTTGGTCTTTCAAAGAAGGTGATGTCCCATGGATTTTGAAGAAAGAAGATCTTTCTTTGGCAAAGGAAGTTATATTAGGTGTGAAGGTGTCTTATTTATATGGGTCTTCCCTACAATGTTTTTTCACCATGCATCAAGACCATTTATCAAGGATGAAATTACATGACCATTTGAACCTTCTAAAGGTACGACATATGTCAAAAAAATGTTTTTATTATTTGTAATTTTTATTTTTATGCCATGGGATGAAACATAAATAATTTGTATGTGTTTACTTTGAAGTGTCATTATCCTCTGCTCGTGCGTGGGTGTGTGAACCATGACTTCCCCCATGACCTAATGCATCCCATATCTAAATTATTTGCATTTGTATGTTGGATCACATCAAAGAAGATTCATATGGCTAGCATTCCACGTTGGTGTCAAGAGATAGCTAAGATTGCTTGTATGTTTGAGAAGGAACTATCACTGAGTTTCATGGACTTGTAGGTTCATCTTCTAATTCACCTAGTGGATGAGGTTGAATTATTTGGGGTGGTCTCATGTCGTTGGATGTTTTTTTTAGAGAGGTACATGAAGAAATTGAAAGCATGTGTTCGTCAAAGGGAAAAACTCGAGGCATCTATGGCAGAGGGGTACATATCATATGAGTCTTTCTATTATGCCAGTGAGTACATCAAGTAGATAGACAACACACCGGGTGCAATGATTTGGGACGACGAAAGGGATGAAGACAAAAGAGAATGGGAGTTTCTCCAAATGAATGGAAAAATGTGCATGAGAAAGACTAAGTGACTTATCGTTTGTCAAATTTATACACAGTAACTATTCACACTGAACTTCATAATGTATATTTTGATCATGATCTCATATGCACTATATGTTGGCTTCATTTCATGAATACATCAATGAATTTAGAAATTGATTCCATCAATAAATTCATTCTTTACAATTCAGAGGAAACACAACTGTGGGTCACATTGTACGAACAGAAGAGGAGGAAATGGGAAAGTGACAGGAAATAATTCAAACATTTGAATGGTAGAAGCATGCCTTCTCCTGATCATTTAAAATAAAATATGCCAATATGCCCCAACAATTGGGTTGTTGACCAAGTTAGAGAGAAATATGGTGCATCTGGTCGTTACCCGCGTGAAGAAGAGGATGCACTAAACATAGGGATTGGTTGCAAAAACTCGGTAATAATCTATTTGTGTACATAATTTTTAACTTTGTAATGTACTTTTGAATTGTAAGTACATCTATGTTATTTTATATTTTAATGGTCGGGTTTTTAGACACATATTGACACTGTGATTTGTTCACTTTTTTACAGGTGCATTTGTTCCCATCTATGTGGGTATATGGACATTATTTTCGCACAGAGGATGTCAATGATGAACACGTGACAAAAGACTATGGAGTGGAAGTCAAGTTCGACCAATCTAGTCGTGCTAGCCAATGCGATCAAAACACTGTACAGGGAAAGTTAGGTTACATCAGAAAGATACAAGAGATCATTCAAGTGGACTTCTCTTCTTTACAATGTGTTATTTTTAGGTGCAAGTGGTGGGACACCTTTGATTGGAATAATGTAAAGGAAGATCGTGACAGTGGGATGATATGTATCAATTCTAAAAATATGTGGGATGAAGCTAAGGAGTCTTATGTTTTCCAAAAACACTACAACCAAGTGTTTTTTTACCCATATGTGTTGGATAGGGATTGATAGTTTGTATTAGGACACGACCCTAGATCAAAACATATTTTTGTGAACAACAATGTTATCATGCCAAGCGAGGAAGATAAGGGCGATGACAACAAAGGGTGATATATTATATATGTTTTATTCTTTAACTACTTCTTTTATGTTTTCAAATCTATAATGGATTTAATAATTTGTTTATTAAAAAAAATGTTTTTAGTATTTAATATTTGACATGAAATATTAATAATTTTTTGATTGGATAATATAATTAATTGTTCAGTGTAAATGATATAAATATTTTTCCATTGTAAATCTAGATGTTATTTGAACTTTTAGTATTTTAATTTTAACTTTTACTTTAAAAAAATATATTATTATATTGTAAATATCAAATAGTTTATATCATAATTTTAAAATGTATTTTTGTTACCCACCATTTCATATCATTACCATGTCATATTATATTGTATTAGTTTTTAATTTTTAGTTCATACATATTAATTAGGGGAATATTCATCTAAAATGAGCCTATTAAGTGAGTTTTTCAAAAAAACTTCATTGTCCTTAAATAACTAATGCATGTGTCCCTCTATAAACCCATATAATAATATATACTTAAGATATTACATAAAAATCAAATACATAATATATTAGGCAATATAATAGATATAAGGGACTTAATTGATCAATTGGTGGGGGGTTTGTCGCTAGGGTTTCCCTGGCCGCAGATCCCTCAACTCTCTACTGGTAACCGTGCGTGAATCCTCCTATCGATCTTCTCCACTCAAAATCCACCACCTCCACGGAGCCCTACCTCTATTTCAAAGCCTATTTTCAATATTTTTTCAGCTAGGAAGATCCATTCCTCCTGTTGATCTATCTATGAGTGCGGATCGGGCTACTTTTTGGATGGTGGCCATGGTTTGTCGTTTATTGGTGCAGCTTCTCTCGCATTGCTCAGACCAAATTTTTTTTTTTTTCCCGAATCCATCCTTCCTTTGGTTGGTGAAGGGGTTTCGGTGGTGTTTCAGATCTTGCTACTTTTGGTCGGATCGGGGCTCCTATGTCTGCATCCTTTCTTTATGAGTCGTCAATACTTTATCTATGAAGCCTTCTCCTCCTCATGCAGTCTTTTGTGGATCTTCGTTTGATTTCTCTTCAGTGTCTCGGGGTTGTGTCAGGATTTGATGCATTCCATTGATTTTGGTGTCCTTGGGTTTTAAGGGTGAGTGTCGAGTTCATCCTTTCTGCAACTAGGGCTCGGCGTTTTTGGCCCTCTCTTTTCTTGAGAGATTATAATTTCGCTCAAATCTGGTTCGTCCAACATTTGGGTTCTCTTTGGAGGCTTGTTCTTCTCCGTGTTCTCGACAAGGGTTGTTGGGAGTTACGTTTTTCTCTCTGGGTTTGTGGGAGCGTTCAGGGTTTGATGTTTACTCAGATCACAATTTCTTTGTTTGGGTTTCAATGCCACATTGATGAGGTCTATGCTTTGAGGTCCTTGGCTATGGTTGTGCGGTGTTGTTACCAAGTTCAACTCTTTTAGGTCCTTCTATTGGGCGTGCAGCTTTTTGGTCGCAGTTGTCTCGCGGTTTTTTCTGACACTTTTGATATCTGGTGCTGTTGGTATGAGAGTTATTTAGCACTCTGACCTGGTCTATCTGGTCTACAGAGTTTTCTTAAGGGATTGCATTATTGGTTTTATTTTTCAGAGAGGGGGACCTAGATTGTAGGAGTTTTATTCTTAGCTTTTTGTGTGGTCTCTGAGACCGATATTGTATTTTACTTGGTGACTTTTTAGTCTCGCTTTTTGCCCTCTCGAGGTTTACATCCTTTCCAAGGATGAGTTGTTCTTTATGCACCTACAGAATGTAATTTGGTTCTCTTCGAATGAATAAAATTACGTTTTTTTCTAAGGAAAAAAATATATAATAAATATAATATATTATGTTATATATTAATTTTATATTACATATAATATATAATAATAATAATATATATAATTAAAAATTGAATTAAACATGTATATCATAACAATTTTTTATCCCTTATCCCCTATCTTTATCCCCAATTTTTATTTGTGGGTGAGAAATAAATTGTATGGCTCCTAATAGCTAATTCAATTCTTAATATCGATTGCAACAACAATTAACAACGTGTAACATAGGATATTTTTATGTTTATGTACATGTTTCTTGATTAAGTTTGACATTCATGCATCCTTATAGTACAGTAAAAAAATGTTGAATTAGAGATTTTGAGACTTGTATTAATTATGGGAATATAAAAAATATGACCAAATTACAATTAAGAGGAAGTTAAAATATCACAAAGATTTTATAAATGTTTTTTTTTTTTTGTGAGTGTGAGTATTTGTATTACTAAGAAAGGTTAATATACAAAAAAATGGAACTCCCTGGTCTGCCAAAAAGGAAACCAACCCAGGGGTTCCGAAGTTGCGTTCTTTGAGATATCATAGGGGTATAGTTGGACCGTCACATGGGGAAACCAGTCTAGTACCATCATATTCAGTTTTGACAGGCTAACCATAACAAAACCAGAAAACTAAAAAAAAAACGCAAGACAACAATTAGGACTAACCCAGTAATATTCCCTAATCAGTGGTTACCCAGCGCTAGTCCAAGATTATGAGATTCTTTTGTCCTTCTTTCGCCTTTTCCTTTCTCTCCTCTCGTTGGGCCACCATGTGGGTCTTCCTAATCTGGGTTGGTGCTCCATTCCCATCAGCAAGAGTAATGTCCATATGGTGGACATAACACAAGTATAAGTGGAATTGGGCAACCATTCGCTCCACCTTATCCTTCTGATTCTTCTGGTCCTCTGCAATTCGTTTTGTACTGGCATACAGGGTGCTGAGGTGACTTGGGATTTCTTTTAGCAATTTTTTTGTGCCTTGTTACCCTTCCGACTAGCAGCGTTTTTTTCTGTGCTCACTTTGGCTATTAACATCTTTGTCCGCTAGGCCATCTCTACATAACTATTTTTAATTATTCATTATTCATTATGAACAAAATAAATATTCTCGAAATGAGGACAAATTCTCATAGCTTACTTTCAAGTAAACTAGTTTGTAAAATTTTGATACAAAGTAAGGTTGAAGATTAATATAATTTACTTTTAACTTGCCCAAACTTTAATTAATAACATAAGACATATATTTACCCCTTTTATAACTTATTTTCTTTTCTTGGTTAAGTTTGATATTCATGCATCCATATAGTATAGTAAAAAAATGTTGAATTAGAGATTTTGAGACTTGTATTAATTATGGGAATATAAAAAAATATGACCAGATTACAATTAAGAGGAAGTTAAAATATCACAAATATTTTATAAATGTTAATTGAGCTTATCATAATTATTTTTAATTATTCATTATGAACTTATGAACAAAAACAATATTCTCAAAATAAGGACCAATCCTGACATCGTACTTTCAAGTAAACTAGTTTGTAAAATTGTGATACAAAGTAAGGTTGAAGATTAATATAATTTACTTTTAACTTGCCCAAATTTTAATTAATAACATAAGACATATATTTACCCTTTTTTTATAACTTATTTACTTTTCAAGACCTCTTAGCTACAAAAACATGATAAACTTGGTATTTTAGTTTGTAAAATTGTGATACAAAGTAAGGTTGAAGATTAATATAATTTAACATGACCTAACATCAACATCAACATCAACATAAACATATAAATTAAGTACATCAACATCAACATATAAATTAAGTACATCAACATGAACAAAAAATACGTTATATATATATATGAAAAAGTAACATAATTGTTATATTGTACATATCTAGTCAACAATACAAATACTTGTTATAACTAAATATGTAGTCATACTCTCTCAAGAGAAGCATGTTGTAGAAGAATAGGTGATGTGCCCTGCTCATTCGGGCAAGGTGAAGGAGGAGGAGGTACTAAAGCAGAAGCTCAATCAACACCTTGATCTGCAACATCACCATGATCACTTGCACCTGATCAACATTAGCACCTAGAGGATGAGGAGGACGTATTGAAGAAGAAGTGTCACCATCACCCGGAGGAGGACTAGGAGGAGGTACTGAAGGAGAAGTGTCGTCATCACCACCATGATGATCATCATCACAACCCTCATCATCATCAGTGTTGGACGATGTGCCATCCCTCATCCCTACCTGTAATCTGGCAGCTCCAACGATATGATGCATAAGAGATGTCATATCCTGTGGTAAGTCCGTCCAGAGCTACAAGAGATCAAGGTCAGCCCTGATGTATCTCATCTGGATAACGCAGACTCCTCTGCCAACCAAAACTGCACTCAATCTGTCACACACCTCCATCCTATATCTGAGATCTAGACTACACTGCATGTCGGGTGGTATATGCGGCTGAGAAACTTGACACGCCGCAACCTCATCCATCTCCTCATCTGCATCAGGTGGTGGGGGTGCAGGCATGTCCCCAACATGCTAGAATAAAATACATTAAAGAACATGTCGACAATTTCATTGAAAATTCTAATAAAATATGTTAAAGAACATGCTAGAATAAAAAAAAATTGAATTAAGTAAGACAATAAAATGAAAGTACAAGATTAATTTAAATCTTACGTCTATCATCTAGTGGCTCATCCATTGTGAAGAGGATGTTGAGACATCCTCATCAATCCATCCCTACATAAGGACACGACAACGTGATGAAAACGTGATCTGCCTCACTGGATAATAGATCAAGTGCCTCCATGGAAATCCTAGCTAGAAAATCGGGCATGCCCCTCTTGAGCATCATCTAGCCCCACATGTGCATCTGCACCTTGGTCATTAGCCTAGGAGACCGACAGACAAAACCAGGTCTCATCTCTGGAAACCTCTCAAAAAACAAACAAAATAACTCTGAAGGTAATCGGAAGTTATCCCTCCCATTTATCATAGCACGTCATAAGTCCAGTGCTATACAAAACTACCTCAATAAAATGGCAGACCACCTAATAATTTGTGGCCTCTATATCAAAGAATCCACATAATATAAAAGTGCGTAGCTAATGTGCTGATCATCACCAATAAAGTGTGAAATGGTTGGCAGTAACAATGAGAGGCACCTAATGTCCTCTGCACCAAATGAGGCAATTTGTAACTATCCACCAGCCACTTGAAAATCACCAGGACAAGGTATATCGCATGTAATATACCTCTGAGAGTATGAAAGTTGACTCTCAGTTGCAACACCCACTGGGACATCAGGAAACTGGGGAAAGTCCTCCCCTCTCCTAGATAGCCCAATGATAAAATAGATGTCCTCCTTAGTGGGATGATACCACTAATGAGGACCATCTCTGAATGTCTATTTATGGGAATCCCATCGATGAATCAGTTGCACAAGATTGGTGGAATTCCCCTTCAGGGATGTAGCCTCCTCGTAGTACTTGAGGAGGCCTACATTTATGAAGAGGAGTAGCGTAGCTGCAATACTAGGCCGAGGGTACATATCCCTCTCCCTCTCTCTAGCCTCCCACTCCCAAACCATATTGGATTGGTCCAGTCTTTGTTGTTTCTCCTCCATGCGCTGACGTCTTTGCATAACATATAAATTACATCAACATCATACATAAAAACATAACTTTTTTTCAGTAAATGAGAAATTTATTTCAAAATATGCAAACATAAATTTTGTCAAAAAAATATTAATAATCTTTGGTGTGCCTGAAAAACAGTAACACACCGCCCCACGATGTGCACACATATCTTACGCACCGCATGCAAAGTGAAATTTATTTTAGTCGGTGCATAGTAATTTGTGCACGCACTGATGTGTTATAAATCACGAACGCGCCACTATAACACTATCTATTTTCTACGGTACACACTGCTCGAACAACTATCTATTTTAAACGGTGTGTATAGTATTATGAACGCGCTAGTGCGTTACATATAACCAACGCACCTTTAAATGAAAACTATTTATTTATGTCAGTACGTTCATAATAAACTCACGGGTGCATTAGTTATAAACAATGCGTTGGTGCGTTTATTTGGAACGCACAGGTGAAAATAAATAGTTTCCATTTACCAGAGCATATAGTTTTATGAACGCACCGGTGCATACATATAAACGACACATTGTTTAGATGTAACTTTTCTATTTTAAACGGTGTGTATATTTTTACGAACGCATCAATGTGTTCCCTATAACCAACACATCGTTGAAAAGAAACTATTAATTTACGTTGGTGCATTCATAATAAACGCAATGGTGCATTCGTTATCAGAAATGCACTGGTGTGTTTATTCGACACACATAGATGAAAATATATAGCTTTCATTCAACAGTGTGTATAGTTTTATGAACGCATCGGTCCGTACATACAAATGATGCATCATTAAGTGGAAACTATGTATTTTGGATGGTGCGTTTGTTACTTCAGATGTGTTGGTGTATCGTTGGTAAGTACGCACCAGTGCATTCTGTAATATTATGTAATACGTTGCACCGTCAAAAACAAACTATACATGATCAGTGCACCCTGTAGAATTTACAGGGCGCACTGCACGTGGTGCGAGCTGAACATACCACGTAGAAAAAAAATGAAAAACAATGAAAATTTAACTCAATTTCAAAATTTAATCCGCTAAAAAGACAACGCACAAAGAAATAAAGAATTTACCTGAATGTTTTCTCATCGGGGAGGCATTGTTGGGATGTAGTGAAAAAATGAAATTTTCCCACCGTGTGGAAAAATTGGAATCCCGCGAACCGAGCACCAAACCGAATCAATGCAAGCAATGGAAGCATCGACGAGAATGCGCTTCAATTGGGCAAAGGAGGCACTAGTGCTTGAGAGATTCTCTGCACTGGAAATGGTAAAAATATTTTTTTACCGCTGGTTTTTTTTTATTTAACGTTGTTCTAGTGCACTCGGGTTATGGGCACCGGTGCGCACAACTACAGAAA
>CBVK0101885842.1:0-13598 GCA_900067695.1 Picea abies
GCAACACTGGATCAACTGGATTGTCAGCCTAGTGTCAACGACTAGTTACTCATTGTTAATCAATGGAGGCCCAGCCAAACCCTTCTAGCCCTCAAGAGGCATCAGACAAGGAGACCCTCTATCACCTTTCTCGTTCATCCTAAAGATGGAAGGACTCAGTAGGAGCATAAAAAGTGCAATTGCAGTAGGAGAAATAAAAGGCATTAAACCTTTTGAAAATTTCCCTACCTCCACGCACCAACAGTTCGTTGATGACACCTTACTCCATGGCACGCCCACGGTCAAGGAAGTGAAAGAATATAAAAGAATCTTAGAAGATTTTGGGGAGGCCTTGGGAGCAGAGATAAATCATTCCAAGTCCATGGTTTATTTCTTCAATACCAACCCAACAATTCAAAGGAACCTGGAAAATATCTTATGGTTTGATAATAAAACCCTCCCAACAAAATACTTGGGAATTCCCCTGATGGACAGAGCTTACAAAATGGAAACATGGGAAGGAGTAATCAACAAGCTACAGGAAAGGGTGAAAACCTAGACTTACGGATCCCTCAACCTTACAGGGAGACTTTTCCCAACCAAAGCGGTTCTTCAAGCATTACAAACCCATATGATGTCAGTGTTTCCCACTCCTAAAGGAATACTCCAAAAAATAAGAGCCATCCAAAGGTACTTCCTATGGCATGGAGTGGAAAATAAGAAAAAATGGGCCCTAGTGGCCTGGAAGAAGGTTTGCAAACAAAAATGCAAAGGAGGCCTGGGGTTACAAGATCCACAAGTAACCAATGAAGCCTACAGGGTGAAACTCTAGTGGATATAGGTCAAAGAAAAGTCAACACCATGGGAAACCCTCTCGAAGGCCAAGTATGCCTCATACATCAATGACCAGGATAGAATTCACTTTATGAGCACAATAAAAGGATCCGACATCTAGAATCTAGCCTGGTGCAATAAAACCTGGATCTAGAAACATAGTTTTTGGGAAGTGAGGAATGGTAAAATAGCCAAATTCTGGGAGGACACATGGAAATAGGAACCCGGATTGGAAAACTCAAACAGGGAGGAAGTCCAACAGGAGATGATCACGCAAGGAAAAATAAAAATACATCACTACTAGAAACAAGAAAATGACCGCGACAGATGGAAGATCTCAGATAAAATCAACCCACAAAACAAAGATCAGATCACAACAATAACGAAAGAGGCAGAGGAATTGGGGAAAATAAAAATTGTAGTCTCATAAAAAGAGGACTAACTAAGATGGGGCAGGGAAAATGGAGGGGAATTCAACTTAAAAGAGGTCAGGCATTACATTGCAGATTAGGACCAAGGAGACCCAGTGCAACAGTGGGGTAAGAATTGGGGCATCCCCCAGTGGCCAAAGATCAAAATATTCAAATGGATAGTACTTCATAACCGAATTCTAACCCGAGAAAACCTAAGGAAAATACGGTTCATAGGCCCATCACGATGCCACCTCTGTCAAGATAAAGAAGAAACAACGAATCACCTCCTCAACTATTGTAACTACACAATAGAGATGTGGGACTGGGCAACATGCATCTTCCACCAGTCCAATAGGACCCGAGGTAACATCAGCACAACCATCAGTAAATGGAATAAGATTTACAACGAAAATGAAATTGTAAACCTCTGCTGGAACCTCATTCCAGGGATGATCATATGGGAAATATGGTAAGAAATGAACAGGCGCATCTTCAGGAATGAAAGTGTCCCAGAAGAGAAACTCAAGGAAGCAATAATCTCACAAATCCAAGAAATGGTGCAGAGATGCAACTTCCCAGTTGAAAGAGCACAACTCACAGGATAGGACTCTCGAATCCTGGATACTTTTCACCTAAAATAAGGGAATAACAACACATAGGTAGGGTGGCCACCGCAACTCCAATTAGGAGAGTGCAATTGGACACCTCCTCCAGCAGGGTTCCTCAAGTTAAATTTTGACGGGTGGAAAAAGGTAACCCAGGAATGACAGGAATGGGAGGGGTGATCAGAGATAGTGGGGGCAACATAATCTAGTTGTACACTGGGAGCTTGGGAAACTCAACCAACAACGTAGCAGAATTTGGAGCCCTGGAGCTCGGCCTCGAAATTCTAAGCCAAGAAAGGATTACCAACACTATCGTGGAAGGTGACTCCACCCTAGTCATCAACACGGTGAAGCGACTCCAAAATGACACCAGAGTGAGCAAGGGTCAGAAACATTAGCGCTTGGCACACTCCCTCCAAAAAATCCAGAAGCATCTACAAGCGATTAACACCGTGGAGTTGCGCTGGGTACGCAGATCAACAAATGGCCTGGTGGACAGAATTGTCAACAAGGGGGTTAGCAAGGAAGGCCTAGAACTAGATACTACCTTGATCAACATTTCGCAAGGCCAATTTAGAACTGACTGCACCCAACTAGCGACAAAAGATCGGGACAACAACTTAAGCAAAGGAGGTCACATTGAGGAGGGCAGGGAAAGTCCCAGTGAAAGGACCGTAGGACCCAGGTAGGATATGACTACCCAACACTCTACTACCAATCACAATGCTAGATCAAATTATACAATAGGCGAGGGTATGACAACAAGATCGTTTCAACAGTAAGATTTGTGGGGAAAGCCCGTGGGAAGGTATTGACGACAATCAACAGGCAGTTAATGACATAAGGCAAGAGGGACTGACACAGACTAGTATTGATCCACCACGCCAAGGACTGGGTATGGGAAGTTTCCCAGTAAGATTTCAAGTGAGCAAGGGCAAGGGAAACTACAGAAATAACGGTCAAGTCATCATGAACAGACGTACCGTGACGGGGAAAATGGATGGGAATTTTCACCTCTACAGGCAGACCGTGATTGGAAGGATGAGCCCGCAACAGGGGAAGCTCAATAAGAGAACAAACACTAGGAAGAGAGGCAAACATAAGAGCGCAAGTGTAGAGGCTACCAACAGACTCAAGGGTAGGGAAAGGAGGAACCCCTAGGTAGACAGAAACAGGTTGAGAGAACAACAAAGGAGCAGCCATAGGCCAGACGGGATGGTGTGTATGAATCGAACGAACAACAAAAGAAACCCCCAGGGGAAGGGAACTCAGAACAATCCTCAATGAGTTTCAAGGATGGAGCAGGCATAAAAAGACGCAGAAGGCACCTTTCATACTCTGGTTGCACCGAAAGGAAAGGCAATCATCACCCGATTGGAGAAGGAAATCAACAAAAAGCACTAGGGAAAAACATGGGATGCTCTGGTTTAGGAAGCAGACTGGGTAACTGACCTAGGAGCCACACAGCCCATGGAAACCCTCTATCACAAAATGATGGAGATGGCATGGCAAATAAAGATGTTGATTGGAAAAGTGAGCTCGAAGAGGAAGGACGCCAGATGGGAGAACAACAAGGAACACATGAAACTGCTGAATGAAATCTTGAGACGCCTCAACAGTTTGGAAACCATCACCAAACTGCTAACTGAGGTCGACACAAACCAGAAATCCAAGGTGGAGTGGTTGGCTGCTCAATTCCACCTCTACCTACGCTATGTCCATCACATGGACATCATGCTAGCCGAAGAAAACGGAGTGCCAACACATATAAGAAAGACTTGCACGATCTCCCAGAAGGAGGAGAACAAGGGCCAGACGGATGAAGGAAAGAAACACGTCATTGTCCTGGACTAGTGTCTGGTTAGTCTATTGTCAAGTCAGTCTGGTCAGTGTTGTGTCAGTCTCAGCTTCTGTTTTTTTTAATGTTTGTTGTGCTTATCTTTTCAAAAATTGTATATGGTAGGACTGGGTTGGTTTCCCATGGTGGCAGTCTAGTCACACCCCTCGTTTATTTTAGAAAATGCAACTCGGGAACCTCTGGTCTAGTTTCCTTTTTGGCAAACCAAAGAGTCCCCCTTTTTTGTATCATAACCCTCCCTTAGTAATACAGGCTCTTACACTCACTTACAAAATACAAAAAGCGATACATATCGCACCATTGTAATTTATAGTTTTCTAAAAAACGTTTTTGTTTATATTGGTGCATTTCATATATGGAACACACCGATGCTTTTATATTATGAAAGTGCACCAGAAAAGTTTTTTTTGCAGAAAATTATGTAATTTATTTATAAAATATATTTAATAACTTGTGTATTAAATAATACAGGATATATATTGATAAACAAATGTGTGATAATAGTTCAATTAACAAAAATTATGATTGACACAATGATAACACGTCCAAAAAGGAAAAAAATGCAAGTTCTTTGTAAATTCCATACAAAATTAATATGTTAAAAAGACAAGTTCTTTGTAAATTCTATACAAAATTAATATGTTTGAACTATATGTAAGTTTAACTAATATATGGTAGGACTGGGCTGGTTTCCCATGGTGGCAGTCCAGTCCTACCGCCGACCTATTTCATAAAACACAACTTGGGAACCTCTGACCTGGTTTCCTTCTTGACAGACCAGGGAGTTCCCTTTTTTGTACCATAACCCTTCTTTAGTAATACATGGTCTTAAACTCACTTACAAAAAAAACCTTAACCAAAGTTGGTGACCTAATAAAATAATAAGCAAAATCCGTGTACCTTAGTCAAAGTTGGTGACCTAATAAAATAATAAGCAAAATCCGTGTACCTTAGTAAAAGTTGGTGACCTAATAAAATAAAAAGCAAAATCCCTATAACTTAGTCAAAGTTGGTGGGGACAAGATTCTCTACCATAGGTGCACGACTTTAACATGCACTACTTTAACAAGTAACCATGTTATGTTGAATATCCTAGGAATGTGGATGGTTGGAAGATCTACATAAAAGAAAAGAGATTGATTTATGACGTGAAAAGAGAGTGATTTAGACATAATGGGTTTAATGATGTGAAACGTAAAATGTTAGTAGATTTAAAATTTTAGTGGTTTATAAAAGTAATGGTTTATACAATGTCAATAGATTTAAAAGTTAAGGATGTTTATAAAAAATAGTGATCCTTTTATCAAATGAATATGTGTACTTATTTGGTTGTTTCTTTTTTAATGAGAGATGTTGTATAGATGTGTGTGAATAATAAATAATTAAATATATAAATGTAAAGTAGTTTTTACGAATTTAAAATCTTTAATCTTATCTTATTTTCAAGCATTTCTTATACTTGATTAAAATATTGAAATTTTTAATTTTTTTTTTAATCTTAAAACATTTTATGTTCACATAATTCTCTTTAAGTTATTATCACTAAATCCTATTCATGACTATTCAAGTCCTATCGTGAATCAAGTGTACACGTTTTTTTTTTTTAATATGAATAATACATAGTTAATATCTAAATCTAATAGAGGAAGGCTTAATAAAGTAACTTTAGATAGTCTGCATGAATATATCCAATGAATAGAAAAACGTAGAGAAGAGAGAAAATCCAAACTTCAAAGTGAGTTAGTAGTAATGCTTGATAATAAATTTAGACATTTAGAAGATAATATTCAGAGACAAATACACAATACACTATTAGGGTTTAAGACTCAACTACATAAAATGGAGGCTAGATTACAAGAAATAGAAAAAAAACAACCAAGAACAAAAATAATCATGGCAGGAAGAAGATGTCGAAGAAAATAACAATTTTCGGGACAAGATTAAAGAGCTAGAAGAAAAGCTAATGAAAAATTTGGCCTTAAATATTGTGGAACACAAATTGGATATCGAACCTATCAAAGAGGAAATGAATAATCTCATAGAGTTAGACCATGAGCATAACAAAAGAGCATTGAACCTCATAATTTTTGGTATAAAATAACATAAATATGAGGACACATTAACAATAGTCAAGGAAAAATTAAAAAATAAATCACAAATTGACACAACTGGCCTTATAGAAGCAAAAAGGTTGGGAAAAATAATTGAACATAAAGATAGGTTTATTCAGGTTATGGTAAGCTCTAATTCCCATAAATATGACATACTTAGTAAAACTTTGAGCTTAAAAGGGTCTAAAATATTTATAAATGAAGACCTCATTCCAGAATATCAAGCTAAATTAAGGAAGGAGGTTCAAAAGGTAAAGGAAGCTAGAAAGGAAGGAAAATGGGAAATAATTAGGAATCAAAAAACTATTATTAGGGATAGAGACCAAAAGGATAACAATAAATAGCAATTTGAGTATTATTAGGGATAGAGACCAAAAGGATAACAATAAATAGCAATTTGAGACACTTTGAATCCTTTCTTCGAATCCTAACCTTCTAAGTTATAAAAAAATTAATGATCTTGGAATGATTCCCTTAATGCTTTTCAAGCATCAAAATGACATTTCAAACAAATCCAAGTAATCTCTTACTTTTCTTAAGGCTCGATAGACCAATTTCGGTCTCAGTGGACATTAACCATCATCATCATCATCATCATCAATATGAATCATGAGAATATATTTACATAATGTTATGGTGACGATCCTTCATAAAAAAATGCTATCATTGATCTAAATCATACACCACCTATATTAAGTAATAATATTTAGAGTTTGTGTTTTCAAAGACAACAAGTCATTTTTTTTAGTAAAAGTTGGAAGATTTGTATTCATTAAAAAGGTCGTGGTCAAAACAACTTAGTACAAAAATAGAACCAGATTCAAAACAAAATTCCAATTCAATCACTTCTACCAACAACCATATGCCTAGCTTGTCTCTAGGATGTCTCCAAATTCTAACACTATTGCAAATTTGAACAGAGTATACTCAATAATATATATCGTTAATAAAAACTGTGAAACAAAACATGATTAAACATGACTAGCTGGATCCTGACCTATTTCTCTCCCTTCCATGTCATTAGCTTCAAATGGTGCCATATTTTCATTTAAATATGGCAATTGTGCCTCCTACATAGTTGATGATTCTCCAATATCCTATCCCGAGAGTGTAGACCAATGTTCCTCACCCCTCCATGCTACCTATATCTAGATAATCACGTGTTGGAGTTCCATGAACTCGTTGTTCTCCAATTCCATGTCCTCTAAATTATCCTCATTTCCCCAGTTTGTCATAATCAACCAACCTCCCAAAGAATCTAGCACTCTATTGCACAAATGCTAAAGGGAAATAATTACAACTAAACCTGCTCTGTAAATAGACAAATCCCCAAGATAGCCACTCCCTTCTAGAGACAACACACCAGAAAGGAAGCAACCTAGATGATGGTCAAACTTATCCAACAATAGTCTAGAATGCAATAGAAACTCCAAAACCTCATCGTCGTGTTTAATAGCAGCACCATTAATCCAAATTAGAGTCATACATACACTTCATACATGGATATCATTTCTCAAATAATCTCCCATGAGGTCGTCATGCGAGCTCCCAATCTTGTTAACACCATTGCCCAATTTAGACATCTTGAAATGTACTCCCCCCCCTTGCCTTGCATTTTAATCATGTCTTCTTTCCCATCCTGGGTCATGTCCATCAAGATTGGAACGTGATTGTACATAGAATGTACCATCGGCCCAAATATTCACCTGCACCCATGAGCCAAGATTCTCATCACATTCATAGAATTAACTATTTGTATCACCCTTTCAATCCTGATAAGATGATATAATAGCAATTACATAAATTCTCCATGTGGACATAAAGAGGGCTCCACGTGGTCTAGATGGTCCCCACCCCTATTCCCAACCCCCATCATTAAGGAGGGGTTTCAAAATGTACTTCCCCAATAACCCCCAAGGAAACAGGGGATAAACCTATAGCTTTATTGGCTATTTCATCAACAACTGTGTTGTCTTTACGAAAAAGATGAAAGAACTGAACAAATATATTTGACAAAGAGATGCAGGTACATTCAATTAGAACATTCAACCTAGGATCTTTGGGAGAGGATCCATAAACAAAATACCTGATAATGTTTTTGGAATCGCCCATGATATTCAAATATGTTATTTTCCTTTTCTTTGCTAGTTGCACCCCCTGATACACTGCATAAGCTTCTGCCTTGTTATTCGAGGTGATGCTAAGATTCCAATAAAAATCAACTTATATAGTTCCTCTAGGGCCAAAAATAACCCCACCTGCACCTACCTCATGTGGGTTTTCTTTAGAAGCACCGTAAAAACATAGAGTATAGCATGATTGGGAAGAAAGCAAAGAGTGAAACTCTAAGGAGGAAGAATGAAGCTTCCAGAATGATCTCTGTGATACCTTGTTATGGATTATAATTGATATATTGAGTTCAGACATCAAGAGATCCTCCTCTGTTTCCAAAAATTGAGGGGCCTCCACTTTGATTCTCTTTGAGTTAAAATATTCAGCCATTTGACCCAAATAGTACGCGACTATAGACCTATGAGTGGAGTGCTTATTTTTAAAAATGGCTTAGTTTCTGGCAAGCCAAAGTTGCCACCACATATTTTTTGAGGATGCCTTCCATGCTCTTTGAAACACCAACTTACCCTGGAAAGAGCCCTGATAGAAGGATCCCCACTTTCTAGCAATGTTTTAATGTTTGTAGGCCACACAATCTTATGATACAATTCTAAATATACTAGTTTCCATACCTGAATGGAAAATTCATACTCCAAGAACAAATGTTGAGAGGTTTCCAAAATTTTCAAACAGAGGGCGCATCGAAATGACCCCTGGAAGCCTCTTTTACTCGAATTCTCCCCCATGAGGAGCTTACCCTGGGCTATAATCCAACAAAATATATTTATTTTTGGAAGCCCATCAGTATTCCAAATAGTCCTCCACACAACTGATTTGCAGGGAGAGAGAATTGTTGAAGCAAAGTGTTATATCCGTCCTTAATCGAGTAACCAATTGCTCCCCAAATTTGGCTATCTCGAGTCAAAAAATGAACCAAAGTTGCTCCTTTAAGAGATAACAATAAGACCTAGGTTAGATTGTTGAGGATGGGAGGGAGGGGACCCAAATCCCAACCCCTCCTAACACCACTAGGGTTCTAGGAAGAAATATCAAGCAATGTATGCTTATTGTGAGATGACAACCAAATATTTAGAGGGGAAAAGGAGAGATCTTGACCAAGAGGGTTAGCTCCTATAATTCCATCATTCCATATATTTATATCTTCCCATTTCTCGGAACCCAAGAGAGATATTTATGAAAATTAGGAAGGCAGGCCCAAAGCAATTCCCAAATAGGAGAACCTGGCTGCCTTCTTGGGGGAACATCCAAACACCTTCTTCTTTCCCGCGAAAAGTGTTTTTTCAGTAAGGCCCTTTTCCACCATTCATTTCCCCTCATCACTAGTATCCATAATAGTTTTCATCAAGGAAATGTTCACCAATTTAGGGTCTCGAATACCCATCCCCCCATGAGGCTTGGGAGATCTTACCAAGCTCCAATTTGCCAGATGAAATATTTTAGAATTATATTTGCCTCCTTTCCATAAGAGTTTACGAATTTCCTCAGCCAAGTATTTTTTGATACCAACTGGTGCCAACAAAGCTGAGAATTGATAGATAGGGAGTGATGACAAAACATATTTGACAAGCACCAATCTTCCTGTTGGATTCTCAAGGCAGACAAAGGAGGCACTACTATTCTTATGAACATGAATGATTACAACAAGAAAATGAAGGATCACCTAACCAAGAGTGGTAGCTATAGGAAACTCAATTGCAACCCCATTAATAAGATTATAAGGCAAGTAAAGAAAGCCATCAACGGCTCCAACCTAGACAAGAGAACCAAAAAACGCTTAACCTCCAACAACAAGATCACCCCAAGGATCTATGGTACCAAAAATTCATAAAGAAGACATCCCTCTTAGACCCATAGTGAATACCATAGGTTGACCAACCTATGAGCTGGCTAAACACGTAGCTAAGATCCTTATCCCTTTAGTAGGCCAGACTGACTCTTTCATTAAAGACTCCAATGAATTTATTAATATCATCAAAAATGAAAAGGTAAGGCCTCAAGACACCCTCATAATTTATTAATATCATCAAAAATGAAAAGGTAAGGCCTCAAGACACCCTCATAAGCTTTGATGTAATCTCCATTTTCACTAAAATCCACTTAGATGAAGCTATCAAAATTGTCAAAGAAGTCACCGATCCCGAAACATCTAACTTAGCCAAGGTTTTCTTGCGCTCCACTTTCTTTAGTTACCAAGGAGAATTCTATAAACAAACCAATGGAGTAGCAATGGGCTCCCCACTGTCCTCCATTGTGGCCAACCTTTTCATGGAGAAATTTGAAAAAGAGATCCCTGGACTCCTTTCCCCTAAAACCAATGAGGTGGAAAATATATGTTGATGATACCAACATTTTCTAGCCCCACGGTAAAGTTGAATTACAAAAATTCTTTCTACACCTAAACAACATATCCAAGGAAATAAAATTCACAATGGAACTCGAAGAGAATGATAGCATCCCCTTTCTAGACATTCTTATCAAAAGGAAAAGTAATGGGGATCTAGGACATGTGGTGTATAGAAAAAGACCCACACTGAGAACTATCTCCACACAAATTCCCATCACCACCCCAACCAAAAACTAGGTGTCCTAAAACCTTTAGCCACTAGAGCCATAATAATCTCCGATGAAACACACCTAGACAAAGAAACATATCACCTTACAAAGACTTTTAAGAACATAGGTTAAACAAACTTTTATGAGATCCGTCAAAGACAAACTTGACCCTCACAATGGCAAAGGAATCTACAAAATAGAGTGCTCATGCAGTAAATGCTACAACAGTGAAACTGGTCGCTCCTTCCAGGTTAGGATAAAAGAGCATGGAGTTGACATTAAGAATAAACACATTTGCACCTCTGCCCTAGCTGAACACTCCTTTAAAACAAAACACCATGTTCACCTAGAATACACCAAAATCCTCGCCAAAGAAAATCACCTCTTCAAACGACGCATTAGAGAAGCTATTGAAATCCGAAAACATCCTAGTAACCTAAACAGAGACAATGGGTTAGAACTAAGCGAAAATTGGCTCCCTTTGATCCATAAAAACAACAATAATTTATACAATACTATAAATTAATTTATTCATTAAAACTCCTCCTAATCACGCATATGAACAAGAAGCTCATAGTTTTAACATTAAATATTAATATTATAAATCTAAAATAACTTTAAAAACTCTTAAATAACTTAATTCCTTTTATGAAGATAATTGATTAATATTTAAAATTAACCTTTAATTAATAAACATTTAGAATATAAATTAACATAAAGGCAAACCCTAATAACTTAATAATTTACTTAATACTTAAAATTAAACCCTAGAACATAACTAATTAAAATAAAGACATAAACATTAATTTAATAATAATTAATTACAATGAAGACAAAAACATTAAATCAATAATAATTCATTATAATCCTTAAAACTAAAACAATCAGAATAAGAAACCCTACTCAAACAAACAACAACCAGAATAAGAAACCCTAATATTAACTCAAACAAACAATTAACTCTATTAAATATTTAGTTTATACCTTAAACCTTAGATTAGTTAGAATATACCTCAACCCTAAAATAACTCAAATAATACCTAATAACTAAACCCTAGAACATAAATTAAGATTAGTATAAACCTTAAATAAACAAAATAAGAAACCCTAAAAATCTTAAAACAAAGAATTTAATTTACTAAATAATTCTGCAAAAAACTTAGCCGACACCTAAGTTTTTTCCCACATTTCCACTATTTATACTAGCTCTTCCCATATTTTTAACCCAGGCTCAATGTCCTGAAGATGGCTCCTGATTTGGATCTGAAACGTTGACAATCTATTGACAAAACTGTGGCTATTCCAATCAAAACCAAAAATCCCAACCACAGAAATGTCATTAATCAAGCACCCCAAATTTCAAACTTCTATTTTATTTTCTATAGAATTACTTTCCATGATTCACTTGGAAGTGATTTCAAACAAATCAACATTTCCAGATATTTAAAATATTTGCAATCAATTGAAAATGGAAGTTGGAAGATATGAGTTGTTCCAATCAAAACATGAGCATTGACATTCCAGGCATATATTTGACTTTTATTCTTATTAATTAACCCCCCTGAGATATGGGTAAACTGATCCAACACCAATTTAAATCTTCTAGCAATAATTTTGGAAGCCCCTCTTATCATCAAATGCCATCCACAAAATGAGAATGGTTAATTCTTTTGACCCCTCTGGCAATTCTAATTCCTGGGATTTCTCCTAAGTAGCATTCCCATTCTAGTCTTCGATTAAGAGATTATGCCAACATAACATAAAGATGAGGGGAGAGAGGACATCCTTTCCTAAGTCCCTGAGATGCTTTAAAAAAATACTCTGGCCTTCCATTAATCAGTGGAGCAATCCAGGGATTGTTGATACACGAACCAATCCATGAAACAAAAGACTGATTGAAGCCAAACTTCTTTAGGTATGAATTAAAACTATGTTTAACTCAATAAAAAGCATTATCCATATCAATTTTAATGACCATACCTTTTTCACTTTGGTTGTAGCTCGAGTGAATGGCCTCATGAACCAGAATAATATTATCCCAAATTTTCCATTTGTCCACAAAGCCCCCTTGATTTGAGAGTATAAGATTACATAGAAAAGGTTTCAACCTATTTGCAATTATCTTAGACATAATTTTATAAGAGACATTACATAAATAAATGGGACAAAATATGTCAAAGGAAGAGGCATTTTTCTCTTTGGGAGTTAAGGCCAAGAAAGATGAATTGGTGGCCCCTCCCATGCACGATGATTTGTGCACATATTGAATCATCCTGATGAAATCAATTTAATGATGGACCAACATCTCTTATAGAAGTAAATAGTAAAACCGTTTATCACAAGGGATTTATTAGGATTAAATTGATTGATGGTTGCAAATATTTCCTCTTTTGTGATTGGGTTATTCAACTCCGAATTGTTTTCCTCTGTAATTTTCAAAGGAATGTGTGAGAGAAAATGCTCACATAAGTCCTCATTCATTTCTCCCTCTCATGAATAGAGATTTCCATAGTGTATTGATGCTGCATTTTTTGTATCTTCAAAAGATGAAATCATTCTCCAGATTGTGTTTTGATTTCCTCCACCCTATTGCGCCATTGTCTAGCTTTGGCCTGCTTATGGAATAAATACATGTTTTTATCACATGCTTGGAGCCACAGATATCTAGACTTCAGCCTCCACATGGATTCCTCATCTCTCAATACAATGTTGGTATACATTTTATTCTTGCTTCAAATGTGTTGGGAGAACTTCATTTCTCCCCAGCTTATCTTGTATTTCCTCCAACTTTCGCTTAGATTATATTACATCTACATTCGAATCAGGAATTGATTCTTTAACCCAATTTTTAATTGTTTCTTTGGTTATTTTAATATTTTGTTCCCAAATGTGGACAGGGTACCCAAATATCCATTGGCACCAGGAACGAGTAACCAAAGGAAATAAATCAATCTTCTCCATCCAAAGCAGATTAAAACGAAAGGGGATAGGCCCCAAATTATCGACTTTTGAAAAGGAAAGGGAGGTAGGGAGCTTATCAGAACTTTCCCAAGGGATAATACAAGAGGAGAAAAACTCTGGAAGGGACATGAAAGAGGTGTGAATAAGAAAG
>CBVK0101885902.1:0-15358 GCA_900067695.1 Picea abies
TCTCTTATATATATATATATATATATATATATATATATATATATATCAAGGAGACTTTTCATTTGTGAATTCTTGTGATGTATAAGGAGGTTTCCCCATCAAAGAGGCTTATTATCTGAAATTTTCTCTTTGTCAAGGAATGGAGTACTTATTCTAAGGTTTTTATGCTATTTTGATATTTGTTTCTTAACATTTGGTATCAGAGCTAGACAATTCTCGGGACTGGCTTCTTCAAAACAAGTCTTCTTGGAATTTTCACTACAACGTTTTATATGAAAGGTTTCGAGATATGAAATCTATATGGTATATAGGAGACATATGGATATAACTTGGGTCCAAATTTCAGATCTTGGTTCATTATATTTTTGGAGATACGTTATGTTCAATTTAGGGTTTGTTACTAATCCTGAAACTAGTCTGAAATATGTCTTCTTGGAATTTTCGCTCCCAACTTTTTTTGGCTTGGTTTCAAGTTCTGAAATTTTTATAGCACGAAGGAAGAATAGTGAAGTATATTTTGTACAAATTTAAACCATTTATTCATTGTACTCTGAAAGTTATTCCCTGAGGAAATTAGGGTTTTTGGATGGTCCAGATTTCGGTCTAAAACATATGTTCTTGGGAAAACTGTTATATCTGAAGATACAGACCTCTAAATTGAGTGAGACCTATTACACATTGGTTAGGTTATGGACCTAAGTTTTACTGGTGCAAATTTCAATTTCTAAAGTGAAGTTAGTGACACGCGGCAGGTCGTACAAGTTCACTCTCCTAAAAGGAAAAAAAAATATGCACATCTTGGGAAAGTTATCATAAAATTATCTTGGAGAATCCAATCTTGGTCTAACCTATGGAGTTGGAAAGAATACACATCAGGCTACCTCGGGCCAAAATTTTAGACTCATAAGGGCCAAAATTGCATAGCTACAGTAGAAGAAAGTTCAGCTAGCATAACAGTCTCCAAATCAGGGTTTTCAAAGGTGCATATTTTTTTTGGAAATTTGCATGTCTTTTTACTAGAAGATCCAATGCATGTATTTTTACTAGAATATCCAATTGGAGTGATTCAAAAAGTGGAATAAAGTGGGATACAAGGATTATCACATAAATTTTGGAGAATCTTAGGTATTTTTAGGTACAGACATATTTCGTCATCTCTAAACGTAGGAGTTGTCATTACTTGTCAGCGCTACAACATGGGGATAGTGTAGTTCTTCCATGTACCTAGAGTATATCAGAAGGTCCCTTACGAATGATTGCACATTAGATATCACTACTATGGATTTGATATCCCACATACATGTCTTATATCGGGATACCCCTATAATCCTGAGACCAACCGAGTAAACCATTTGGTCGTCTTTTTGCTATAGTACACCGAGAACAACACTCAGGGAGATCACTCTCTAGTACTTGGGTAGTTGGATAGTATGGATAAGGGAATGGTCAAGCCTCCTTAGTTAGTGCCCTGAGATATCGGGCCGAGTACTATTGTTGTACCCCACATGTATATCAAATAATTATAGCACCTGGCACTCCCTTGTCTATGAGGACCTCTGCCTAAGCCAATTAGGAATTCCTACCTTGTAGTGATACTTGGCCAACATGCCACCAAAAAAGGGAACTTATACACCAAATAATCCCTCAGACAGTCCTACTTGGACTCTTGATGAAGGTGAAGAAATGAAAAAGGACATAGATGATTTACAAAAGAAGGCAGTAACAAAAGATAAACTACAAAGGATGATGGATTCAACTGAAGCTAAGTTTGAAGTGATGATGGATACTAAGATGGATGGATTAAAAGGGGAGATCATGGAAGGGTTGAAAATTTTTTTGATGGAGAGGCCACCTGATAGTGACAATGTATCCCATGAAATTCATGATGAGGACACAAGGAAGATGAATCAAGACTAGAGAAACTCCATATTTAGGTTGAGTACCAACCACTTTCCTAAGATCGATATGAGGAAGTTTGATGGAAAGGATTGAATCACATGGATACTCCATATGGAGTAGTTATTTGATCTACATGATGTGCCATAATTGTGTCCTTATATTTAGAACCGAATCAGTTTGTGTGGTATCGATGGCTTTGTTCTCGCAAATCACTTGTCACTTGGAAAATTTTCAAGGAAGAAATGATAGCACACTATGAGGATACAAGGAGAAATACCTTCTTCAACCAATTGATAAATCTCAAGCAAAAGGGCTCAGTTGTGGAGCACATTGAGAAATTCCAAAGATTGAATATAAAGGTAATGGATATTCCAGATGATCTCATGATTGATCTATTCATAGGAACTTTAAAGGATAACATTCAACATGAGGTTCGCCTTTGGGAACCCAAATCATCGGAGAATGTGTCTAGGGTGACGATAAATGTTGAAAGTAAAAATTAGGTTGTGGCTACTAGAAGGACCACCCCTAACATCTATCGAGAGAATAATGTTCCTTATTCTAAATCACCTCAACCTACAAGGTTGACACCTCAACAATTGGAGGAAAGAAAAGAAAAAGGTTTATGCTTTAATTGTGAAATCAAGCATAGTAAGGGACATAAGTGTGTTGAGAATAAATTATTCTACATAGATTGTGAAGAGGAAGAAGAACAAGAACAAGAACAAAAACCATATCAAGATGAAGATGTAGGAGAGATTTCTTCTGGAGAGATGACTCCCACCATATCATGTCATGCATTGGCTAGAATTAGCACTCCTCAAAACCTCAAGATCGAAGGATATATCAAAAAGAAAAAGGTAATAGTGCTAATTGATTTTGGTAGTACTCATAATTTCATTCACTGTAAATTATCCAAAGCTCTCAATTGCTTTATATATCCAGTGCTAGAGTTTCAAGTAATGATTGTAAATGGAGGAACTATCAATTGCTTGGGAAAATTCCATAAGATAAATATTACTATGGGGGAATATGTAATGAATAGTCCAATTATTTCTATACCCATGGGCGGTGTTGATTTCGTACTAGGGGTCCAATAGTTACAATCATTGGGAATAGTGGCTTTTAATTTTCAAGAACTTTTCATGAAATTTTCATTTGAAGGAAAGGAATTTGAGTTAAGGGGTATGACAGGGAAACCGAGTAAGGTGGTCATCTCTAATGGCATGACAAAATTATTGAAAAAGGGGCATCATGGTGTAATTGTACAACTATTCTCACTAAATTTTCAAACATTTAAGCCATTGATTCCTCTATATCTCCAAGGGATCATTGATAAGAATTATAAAGTATTTGAAGATATTCCCAGAGGTCTTCCACCCACTCGCAATCATGATCATGCTATTCACTTAATCCCTGGGAGTGTTCCTCCTAACATCAAGACTTATACATACCCTTATGCCAGAAGAGTGAAATTGAGAGTATGGTTGAAGAAATATTAGAGGCTGGTAGTATTAGACCTAGCCAAATTTCTTACTAGGCACCGGTGGTAATGGTACTCAAGGGAAAGGACTAACACAAACCCATTTATGAGAAGGAAATTATGGAGATACTACGTGAATTGAAGCAACGGCGCTCGTTATCGCTCTGTAAATTCCCATAGGTTGTCAGGGTAGAAGAAACTTATCAGAGGTAACTTTATCCAACCACTTTGAAACTGGGACCTAGCCCTTCCAATTCCAAAGAGGGATCCCTCTATTTGATTTAGCTATGTTTTGGTTTTAATATATTAGGCTAGTTAAATAGAAAACGATTGTGTTGTTTTGCTTTATATAAATGGCTGAAAAGGGGTTTACGCTTCCATTGGGCTATGGGGTATGTCTTATAAAGATAGGGGTCAAACAGAAAAACGTGGAGATTTCTTTCACAAGGCAAGATAATGCATTTACTGGGTTCTTTAGCAATAAAGTGATGGATATCAGAAAAGACGAGGATATCAATTAAAGCAAAGAAGCAATTAAGAATTTATTTACTGTAACATCAGAAGATAAACATTTATATATTCTAAAGTCAGAAACAAGGTATACGTGGATAAATCCTGCCACATTCTCTACTTTTAAATAGTCAGATTAAGAAAACAATATGATAACTGAGAGGGATAAAATTTTAACACAGAAGAGTAAACATCACCAATAAATAACACGCAGGAATCCTGTGGAACATCTCTTTGTATTACTGGAAGATCTCATGATAAAGTTACAGTGCTTACATCTTATAGAGCGTAAAGATCAACCCCCGGTACTTCAAAGTTTGAAGTATTTATAATTAAAATTACAAATGACCTATCATTGATGATCAGGACGTGGAGAGAACTGAAACTAACTAACTAAATAATAGAATACAAAAATATAGGTAATTTTTGATGATCTGTCGAATTCTTCATGCCGAATCTGGGGAAGGTCGTTGGTGAGTCACCCAAGTGACTTGGACTAATCTATATGCTGACTCAGCTTGCACACCTCATTTCCTACTCGATCAAATTACACAATTCCTCCCATTTTAGCTGACTGGGAATGGTGACTTTGAGTAGTCTATGGTATACTTAATCTACTTCTATGTATTTGGAAAAAGTTGGTTTGATGATGAAGATATATTTTATCTCGTGTTGTATACTGATGTCTGGATGCAAAGTCTCCAGGAACGCTTTGCTCGTTATAGTTCCTTGTATCCCTAAGAACTTGGAACTATCCTTGGCCATTGTAGCCATTTTCTGCTTGTAGTCTGGAAGGGTCATCAACTTGTCATTAAGAACCATTAGACCAGGAAGACCCTTTTTTCTGCAGAGCCTCGATCTTACCGAAAAACCTTTGAACTCCAATGTCCATGCTCTGGACTTTTTCTTCCAATTGCAACATCAATCCTTTTTTGGTCAGAACCCTCTTGACTTTGAGAATGGTTTATGTCATGTCTTTGATCTTCAAGTCTTCCAGTTCCTCCATGGTTTTTGAGTTCAGGAATTTAATTATTTGATTAGCTTTAGAGGGCATTTCTCCCAACTCTCCTTTAATTTTGTCAATAACCTATCTGCTTCTTATCACTAGCTCATTCTGCTCAAACATGATATGTACCATAGGCCATATTTCATTCATGGATTTGGATATATCCATCCAAATATTTTCTTTTGCCTCAACAAGTGGCTTGCCTGCCACTGTTTTCTTTTGGAGTTGTTGCAATTCCTGTTTGAACTTATCTGATGTTTGCTTCTCAGTGTGGAAGCTTGTCTGGTAAGAAGTCTTGAGCTCCTGAAGACTCTCAACCTCCTTTTTCAGTCTGTTGATCTCTGTTTCTTGTAAGTTCATCTCCTCCATGGATTTTGCAATCTCCATTGTCTTTTCCAGAGCTGACAGTGGGGTGGCTGAGGGAATTTTTGTTGTGGTGGTTGTTGCTACAGTAGTTGTGATGACTTCGGTGAGTGGAACTACACTCAATGGAATGACTTCCATCGGTGTTGATTATTCCAAGTTCTCCTTTACCAACCTTTCCAACTCTGCTTCCATTTATTTTAACTATGCATTTTGCTCCATGATCAACTTGAGAATTTCATCCTTTTTTCCTTGTGTCTCAGCGATCTCCTTAGCTTGTGTGTCCTCTATGGGTGGAAATTTTAATTGTTTTCTCAGAGATGCTATATCAGTGTTCTTCTTCTTTAGCAACTCCTCTGTTCCTTTCACGTTTGAGGGATCATACCCAATCTTGACTACCAATTCCTCTAGGGATTTTATTCTATTATCCTTTGCAAAAGAGGATATATTTTCCAGTTTCAAGTGGGTCTGAACATTGTTTAGAGCTACTTGTAATTTTGCAGTTGTAGAGGAAGCATGGGCCAAAGTGGAGAAAACTATTTCACCAGTCTGTCTATGCAGATCCATCTGGTCAGTTGGATGAACTTATTTTGTATCAAACACAAGGGTTGACCTTTTGTAGTCACTAATTTCTTTGGGTTTAGGTACCTGTGCCTACATAAATGCAAGATGCATTCTTCCTTTTTCTGTGTCGAAAGATGATAATAGTTTGTGTTGGGAAATGGACGTCTGCTTCCATAATTGAGAATAAGTGCTATTGGTCAGTGTCTAGTTTCTCTTCTTAATCAAATCATATTTTTCAAAGATGTTTAGCTTTGTGGATCCCTGTGGAATTTGGGTGTCCATAGTTATATGAGTTTGCTTCTTTGAAACAAAAGTAGACATTGTTTGAAAGCTGACTGAAAGAATTGGTGTACCTCCTCCTTTAACCCCTTTGGCAGGATGAATATCTTCTTCCATGGACCTGGGAACAATATGAATGGTCTTAGGATTTTTACTGTATAACTAAAACTCCTCCATTGATACTTCGGTGACCGAAAGAGAAATTTCTTTCCTTGGTATTTTTTGCTTTGGCACTGGTGGAGTGACAGTCTGGGAAGTCAATACTAAGGAAGAATGTTGTTCAATGTCTTCCAAGGTGTTCTCTTCCCACTGTGTCTGATTTACATACTTCTCAATTTTCGATTTAAGTGTGTGAACATACTGAGAGCTTTTGTTTTTGGATCTCATTTCCGTGATGATCCCACTTGAATCATATTGCCAAATAAAACTAGTGTTGAATTTCATTTCCTTTAATATATTTTCTACCTCTTCTCCAGCGGCTCGACTATTGCAGATAAAAGGTCCTATCTGCCCCTTAATCCTTAGTTGTTGTTTTTTCTTCAGAGATACAAAGTGGATATCATCTGAATTTATCATCTGGCGAATATACTCTGGTGAAAATATCCGAACGGGCAGATATTTGGGTAATTTGTATGGAGCCAACTCACATCCATACACTCTGATTTCTGTGTGGGCTTGATACAAGAACCGGTCTCTTGTCTTTGCAAGGTCTGAGAGATGTAAGATTCTCTAGATCTCTTCATTTATCCTTGGCTCTGGTCTCCCACTTAGCATTCTGTTGGCGATATTTCTCGTTAAGAGGGATAGAATGCAAAAGAAAGGGTTAAAAAACCACTTGTCCTAAGTTTTATGCGCAAATGTGTCCGAGTTAAACGAGAATCAGTTCTGGATGGTCCAGATCCGCACGCCCAGATCAACGGTGCACGTTGGATTTCGAACCCCCCTTGCCTTTCTACCTTTAAGTGGGGGGGGTCCGGAATCGCGGGCGCAACTCTCCGACGGTTCAGATTAGCGCACCCGGATCAACGGCGATGAAGACCATTCCGGATTTCTACCTTTAAGCGGAGGGGGGGGGTCCGGAATCCCATATGCAACTTCTCGACGGCCATGATCGAGGTGCCTAGATCAACGGCGCTCGTGCAGTCCCACCTTTCTCATCTGCCCTGTATTTAACTAGGAGTGGGCCCGTCTTCCTTCATGTAATCCCCCTTTCCGTCTTTCCCGTGCTGCCATGTGTCCTCCATCCACCTCCCCTCCTCGGTCCACGTGGTTCTCTCTCTTCTCATTGTCCACCCGTTGTTTGCCACGTATCCCGTTCCTTTCCACATCAGCCTCTCACCCGAAGGCGAGTTTGTTTCTCCCATCTTCTTCCCTTCTACCTGATGTCTTCATCCATGAATCATCCTCCGCCATCCTTCTCTCATTCCGTCACTCCTTCCACGCCCTTATAACCCGGCACCACCATTCTTGTCTTGCACTCATCCTCCACGCTGGCCTCCATGCCCATCCCTCAAGCTATTCAGTTATTCCAGGTGGCAGCGCGAGAAGTCTTCCGTATCCCGAAATGTTGAGTTGGTCAGGCCGTTCTCAATCCCAAGAAGCAGTTATTGAAGCGGTTGAGGGTGGTTAGACATCGTCTCCGCCATAACATGGATGTCCTGCATTGAATTAAAGGCACGTCAATTCATGCATGTAATGACCCTTTTCTTATTAATATGAATAATTTCATAAATAATCCTAAACATTAGCTAAATTATAATTAATTATTATATAACCTTAATTAATTATACGTTATTAATTAATCATTTTGATTATAATTAGTTGAAGTATGATTAACTCCTTGATTAAGGGTTAATGAATGATTAATTATTAAATGAGACATTAAATGATTAAGTATTAAACTAATGGTTAGTGATTAATTGATTATTAATTAAGTAATTGATTAATTATGTATTAAACAAATGGGGGAAAAATAAAATATAAGGTTAAATAGGGTTACGTATCCCATGAGGGATAACGTAACCCATACGTAAAAGGGAACATTAAGTAAAGGATAAGATAATTAATATGAAATAAATGATGGATGGAGCATTAATAAGGAGATAAGGTGTTTGGTGGGGAGTAAAGGTGTGAGGGCGGTGAAGGAGGCATAAGGGAAGGAGGAGGATTCACTTTGGGGCATTATTCATTCATGCATTCTACGGGAGAGGAGATTTTGGGGAGCTTTGAGACAGAGTTAGTTAACAGTGGGATTTACAGTGCACCGGGGCTGAGGGGTTTTGGGCTCGGAGGGCTAGGACGTCCATAGATGTCCTAGGGCCAGGCGTACTGGTCGGTAGGGTGGCTGGTTTTGGGGTGTCTTCAGGAGCAAGCTACTGCGGATAGGTTGAAGCGAAGGGAGCGACAGCATCAGAGCGAGGTATTTAACTTGTTATGCAAATTGTTATGTAAATTTAACTTGTTATGCAAATGAAAATGTAAATTGTTAATTTATTTATTGGAATATGGGAGTGAATATGCTAGATTAAGTGAAATTTTGAGTAAATTTCAAATTTACTGTTCCATATTAATTCATTGGTAGTCTAAATTAAATCCCGGTCACTACAATGCATGCCTGGTCTGGTTTCTGAGTTGAGACGATATCGTTCTGAGTTTCCTTCCATTTGATCGCCTTTTAAATAAATCGTGACATTAAACTGATGGACGTCGGGCTCTGCTCCTGCTAGCAATCCAGGAGTGACCTCCGGCCGCCAACATTTCTGGCGTCGTTGCCGGGGATGATGTTGAATATATTCCCTGGGATTGAACGACAAAGATCAATTGATTTCTGAAGGTGCATCAGATATCAGAACTTGAAGATTGCTACTGTGCACCTGGCGACTCCACTGTGACGACTCCGTTGGGGAGAACCTGTTCTATCAATTGTGGCTTCGAGAGGTAGACACACGAGGTCTAATCCACACCTGCCTTTAGCCACACCAGAAGAAGACTTGGAAGCGGTGCGCAGAAAGGGAAAGAGAGCTGCAAAAGAAGTTTTCGTCGATGAAGTAGGTAATACGCCATCCCCTTCTGTGAAAACTCCATTTTCTTATTCTCAGCTTCCTAGTCGTACTTCCTCTGAGGTTTCCTGTTTTCTGAACTTCGGGAGTGTTCCTGCTGAGTTTTATCCTCCTGGTCTAGTATCAGAGGGAGATATCCTTGTCACTCCCCCCTCAGGAGGTTTCACCACTCCTCCTTTGATTACTACTGTTGCGCAGAGAGAAACACCTGTACACTCAAGTCCCTTGGACTTCTCTCTGTTTTCCCCGTCATCTCCTGTGAGAACCTCTTTTCTTGCCTCACTTGTTCACACTCCATCTCCTCCGAGTTCTCCTCCACTCAACATCCCTATGGCTGGTGTTAATCCCCCACAGAACAGAATGGATGCCATAGTCGCTGCTAGATATGCTCCTTTGGTCCTGCCTCATCCCATGAATCCTCTCCCTGCTGGAGACTACTTGAAGTATATGCCCAAGTTCACTGGGGAGGGAGATATAACTGTTGAAAAGCACTTAGCTACTTTTTACAGTTATGCAGACAACCTCAATATTGAAAATGAAGATGTCTGGATGAGAGTTTTTGTCCAGAGCTTGGATGGTGAGGTGAGGAAGTGGTTCAGGGGACTGGCCCTTAGATCTATTGCTGGTATTGAAGCCCTGGATAATGTTTTCCTGAGGCAGTGGGGAGATAGGAAAGATTACATTTATTACATGACTGAGTTCGGGTCCCTGAAGAAGAAGGAGGGAGAATCTGTCTCTGAATTCTCCAAAAGGTTCAATAAGATGTATAACAAGATTCCTGCGAAGATAAAGCCTTCAGAAGCCTCTACCCAAATTTCATATGCTAGTGCATTTGACCCCGACTTCTGTCTCGTATTAAGAGAAAGGAGAGCCGCCTCTTTAGCTCAGATGCAAGATACAGCTATAGAAGTGGAATCCAACATGTTAGCTGCTAACAGACTGAGGAACAAGGCTGACACAGACAGAAGAAAAGGAAAATCAAAAGCCTTGACTTCTGACTCCACCATCTCTGGCCCATCATTGTCCCATCCTCAAGTAAATGAGCTGGCCCAAGTCATGAACTTTCTTAAGGAAGAGGTGGAGATATTGAAGGTGGAAAGGAGGCAGATGTATAAGGGCCCTCAGAACACCGAAAATAAAGGAGGTTTCAGGAGACCAAACAATTTTTCGCCTCCAACTATGCACAAAGAGAAGGAAAGAGACAGAGATGACCAAAGGATTCAGGCTCCCTTCCAGAACAATTTTGTAGCTGATGAAGAAGAAAGAGAAACAGACGAGCCTGAGCCTAAAATCCACTCTGTAGAAGTCACTCCTCCTTTTCCCCACCTAACTAAGTCAGCATATGAGGAATCCCTCATGAACAGTCAGCTAAATGAACTAAGCAAGGGAGACAAAGCTGGCGGTGGCCGAGGCAGGTATAACCTAAGATCTGACAAAAGGGTAGCAGCACCTGATGTTCTTGAGTCGTCCACCATAGTAGAGAAGCCTGCTGAAGAGATAGTAGACAACCACAAAGGTAAGAAGGCCCAACCTCTCTCCCCTATTATTCAAAATCATGCTCCTGAGAGTAGAGAAATTCCAAAGCTTACATCTTCTTTCAATTTTGAGCATGAAATTCAAAAGATCAGAATCCCTGTGCCCCTCACTGAGTTAATCAAACATGGGGAATTCAAAAAACGCTTCTCCAACCTGTTGAAATCCAAAGCCTCTAGCCCTTCCACAGACTTCATAAGCCTCCAAGATGAAAGACCTGCAGTGGTCCTAGGTCCCATGGTAGAAGACAGAGATGATTCATCCCCTCCCTTCTACACCTCCCTGAACATACATGACAAAGTGCTGCATAATTGCTTAATGGATTCAGGGGCCTCCCACAACCTCATGCCCAAAGCTGTCATGGAAGAGCTAGGATTAGAAGTCACCAGAGCCTATCATGACCTCTATTCCTTCGACTCCAGGAGGGTACAATGTTTGGGAGTCATCAAGGACCTAGTAGTTTCCCTATTTCAGCTACCCATGAAAAGTATGGTCGTGGATATAGTGGTAGCTGATGTTCCCCCCAAGTTTGGCATGTTGTTGTCAAGGTCTTGGATTAAGAGACTTGGAGGGACATTGCAGATGGATCTCACGTATGCCACCATTCTAGTCTTTGGGGGGGAACATAGGAGATTATACAGAGAAGCACAGCTAGCCTACATAGTCAGTGATGAAGCAAACCCCACTAATCATCCAATCTATGCCTTGGACACTGACTTAGGATCTAGCTTATTGCAGGTCACTGATGAACCTGGGACCCCTTTACAGATCAGAAAGCAGCTCAGTCTTAATCAGGGGATGCCTCCTCCAACCACCTCTGTTTGGAAGATGTTCTTTGATGGAGCCTCTTCCAGTATAGGTGCAGGTGCCGGAGTGGTATTCAAATATCCTTCTCAGGAAACCATATCACTGTCATACAAGCTGGAATTTGAAGTCACCAATAATGTGGTAGAATATGAAGCTCTGGTTCTGGGATTAAGGGCTGCAAAAGAAATGGGAATCAGGGAGATGGTTGTGTTCGGGGATGCAGAATTAATTGTCCAGCAAGTCAAAAACGTCTATCAGACCAAGCACCCTCGCCTCAAGAATTACAGGAACGAGGTATGGGATCTAATTGATAGTTTCTTCCTGGCTTTCAACATCTCTTTCATTCCAAGGGAAGAAAATGCTCCAGCCGAATTTCAAGCCTTCTCGGCTAGTTTGTTCGAAGCTCCTGCGCTGCCCGCTAACAGATCAGAGGTGGAAATAAGATACAGACCCTCTGTACCGGACAATGTCAAACATTGGAAGGTGTTCAAGGATGATCAGGAGATCGAGAAATTCCTCCAATCCATTGATGACTTTTCTGCGTCACACATAGATGAAGACCCTGACACAGAAGGTGACAATCACCCTGGGGATTTTATGAATGAAATTGCCAACCACCAGATTATTCAATTGCCGAGCAATCATATACCAAGAGGTATGATCCCATTAGAAAGATTGTTCGATGGGAATGATGTGGCGATGAAGGGTATAATTTCAGGTGATGATGCTGATACGACTGAGTGCAACATAGGCACACTAGAGGAGCCCAAGTTGGTCAAGCTGTCAAAGAGCCTAACCGAGGAGCAGAGGATCGGATATACTAAGTTGCTGAGGGAGTTTGCTGACGTGTTCGCGTGGACCTACGAATACCTCAAGACATACGACACGTCAGTCATTGAGCACAAGATCCCACTGAAAAAGGAGGCTAGACCCTTCAGGCAGAAGCTAAGACAGATAAATCCTACGCTGTTACCTGTCATGGAGAGGGAGGTGAAAAAATTGTTGGATGCCCAAATCATAGTCCCCTTGAGATACTCTAGTTGGGTAGCCAATTTGGTCCCAGTAAGAAAGAAGAGTGGAGAAATCAGACTCTGTGTCAATTTCCGGAACCTGAATAGGAGTTCAAGGAAGGACAATTACCCCCTGCCCAACATGGAACATATATTGCAAAGGGTCACTGGTGCATCCAGGATATCTATGATTGATGGATTTTCTGGCTATAACCAGATATCAGTCATGCCTGAGGACAGAGAAAAGACAACCTTCACCACTCCTTGGGGCACATTCATGTATGCCAAGATGCCATTTGGGCTAATGAACACGGGAGCAACGTTTCAGCGAGCCATGGACATAGCCTTCATCGGGGAAAAGGATAAGTTCATGGTAATTTACTTATATGACATAACGGTCTTCTCCAAGACTGATATTGAGCACCACTCCCACTTGAAGAAGGTTTTCCTGAAGTGTCGCAGGTTTGGCCTTTCCCTGAATCCCAAGAAATCATTGTTTGCTATGCAAGAGGGGAAGCTGTTAGGTCATATAGTCTCAGCAGAGGGAGTGAGAATTGACCCTAATAGGGTAGAGGCAATTCAGGCCCTATCACTTCCCAGGTCTAAAAAGGAGGTCCAAGCATTTTTTGGAAGGATTAATTTCCTGAGGAGGTTTGTCTCAAATTTTGCTGAATTGGTGAAACATATCACAGCCATGCTCAGGAAGGGCCATGAAATAAAATGGACTGTTGAACCCAAGAAGTCTTTTGACCAAATAAAGAAGTCGTTGACTGAAGCACCTGTGCTAGTCAGTCCCGATTATTCCAAAGACTTTCTGATATTTGTTTTTGCCTCCTGTGATACAGTAGCGGCAGTTCTGTTGCAGAAAAATGATCAAGGGAAAGAGCAGCCTATTGCCTTCTTTAGCAAGGCGCTGAGAGATGCAGAGCTCCGATACGAGATCATGGAGAAGCAGGCTTATGCCTTGGTGAAAGCTCTCAAATCTTTCAGGGTTTATGTCTTACACTCAAAGATCATTACATATGTCCCTTCAACCTCTGTGAAGGACATGCTTATACATCCTGACATAGACGGAAGAAGAGGTAAATGGATCGCCAAGATCCTTGAATTTGACCTGGAAATCAAGCCCACCAAGCTACTAAAGGGGTAGGGTTTGGCCAAGCTCCTGGCCGAACCCAATTATAAAGCCTTGGAAATCAATTTTATCAATGAGCAAGCTGAATTATCCAACAGGGGTTCCCAAAGCATTGTGCCACTATCAGTGTGCCCCTGGTATAAAGATATCTTGTATTTCCTGTAGGAGTTGAGACCCCCTGATGGGATGGAAAAAAGCAAGGCAAGCGATTTAAAGCTCAAAGCTGTCAGGTATTGTCTTATTGGCCAAGCCTTGTATTGAAAAGACCCCCAGGGGATATTACTAATGTGTCTGGACCCACAGCAGGCCCAGAAGGTTATGAATGATTTCCATAGCGGTCTCTGTGGAGGCCATTATTTTTGGAAGACCACTGCTCACAAGATCCTCCGAGCTGGGTACTACTGGCCCACCTTATTTCCTGATGTCTGCAGGGAAATTAGAGCTTGCATCAAATGTCAAAAATTCTCAGGGAAACAGCAGCTCAAATCCCTGCCATTGAAACCTATGGTGGCCTTGGCGCCCTTTCAGCAGTGGGGATTGGACTTTATCGAGGAAATTCATCCTCCCTCAAGCGGCTAGCATCGATGGATTTTGACAGCAACCGACTACTTCACTAAATAGATAGAAGTTGTCCCTACCAGAAGCACTTCCCACAAAGTAATCATTAGCTTCCTGGAAGACATCATAGCTAGGTTTGGCTGCCCTAGAAAAATTGTCACTGACAATGCTTCCCCATTTTGATCTGAGCCTCTGATCAAATTTTGTGAACAATTTGGTATTTCACTGATTCACTCCACTCCCTACTATCCTTAGGGAAACAGACTGGCAGAATCCTCTAATAAAATTCTAATCAAGCTTATCAAAAGGCTATTAGAGGATAATAAAAGGGCCTGGGACTCAAAGCTCAAATTTTCACTTTGGGTCGATCAAGTGACAACAAAGAAATCCATGGGTCTCTCACCCTTCCAGCTTGTTTATGGGATTGAGGCCATCTTCCCCACTCAGCTTGCCTTGCCTGTGGAAAATCTCCTCCAAGACTATGAGGCGAAACCTAACCATGTGCTCAGAAGAATTCATCAGATGGTGGAGGTGCAGCAGACCAGAGAATAGGTCCTGGACAGAGCTTACCATCGCCAGTAGAAGATCAAGCAGGCTTTTGATAGGAAAAACAAGAAGAAAGAGTTTGAGCAGGGTGATCTGGTGCTCAAGTGGGATGCACCCAGGCAGGAAAAGGGAAAACACAGTAAATTCGATGCCCTCTAGTTCGGGCCTTTCAGGATCTTTGAAGTGTTTTCAAACAACACTTACAGGTTGCAGGATCTGGAAGGCAATGAAGTTTTTAGTGACCCAGTTAATGGGCATTTCTTAAAGAAATGTTTTCTGTCAGCCGCAGTCGGCTCGTTTTGTTTTGTTTTGTAAATATTGCTTTTGTTTTTGTTTTTTTTTTTCGGACTAATAGATGACTCCATAGCCCAACAGCAAAGGCACTAAGTCTGCAAAAGAGTTCTTAGAGCATCACAGGGACGACTCTATCCCCCATGGAGCCAAATGTTAGCGATATTTCTCGTTAAGAGGGATAGAATGCAAAAGAAAGGGTTAAAAACCCACTTGTCCTAAGTTTTATGTGCAAATGTGTCCGAGTTAAACGAGAATCAGTTCTGGACGGTCCAGATCCATGCGCCTGGATCAACGGTGCGCGTTGGATTCCGG
>CBVK0101885933.1:469-13793 GCA_900067695.1 Picea abies
TCTGATATACATGTGGGGTCCAACAGTAGTACTCGACCCAATATCTCAGGGCACCAACTAAGGAGGCTAAACCGTGCCCTTAGCCATAATAATCCACTACCCAGGTACTAGAGAGTATCTTCGAGAGTGTTATTCCTAGTGGCACTATAGAAGTCAAGCGATCGATCAGTTTATCTATGGAGGTATTCAGGATATCTAGGTCATTCCATATACATGTGTTGTTTGATGCACTACCACTCGAAGGGGTACCAATGGGGGTTACAAGGGTGGCCAATAGATGTGCACTTAAAAACCACTTGTAGTTCCTATGTGTATGCTTCCCCGACCATGGATTTATGCATTGAATGACATAAATTTGTAGCTTTAAGATGCCAGAGTACGTCTCTACCCTGGAAAAAATTAACCCACAATTTTCTACTGAGTAAAGTGCTCTAATACCACTAGTAATATTCCAGATATAAAATAGTATGCATAACATAAATATTTTAGAAAGCAATGGTGGAACAATAATGATATAACCAGAACAATACCAGAATAATACTAGAATAACACCAAAAATTGCACCTTTATTAATGATAGCAATGTTCATTTTCCTCTTCGAGGGGGAAACCTTCAATAGAGTAGAGATCTATTACAATAATCTCCAAGAAAAAACTTCTCATATACTCTACTCCTTTTTATACTAAATATATCTATCCAAAAGAACAATCTAGAGGAAGATCCTTCTAGAATCGAAAGATTCTATTAGGTCTGCTTACATTTGACTTATTCTTCCTTTTCCTAGGCCTTATTAATATTGTCCTTTATTACATGGAATTATATTATTCTACCTACATGAGGGGTTAGGGAGGTTAGGTCCCTAGGATAGATCCACGTCAATATTTTGTTGTGTGCATGGTTGCATGCAAGGAAGGGCTTGGAGGTGTGTTGATCACACACTTATAATGAGAGGCGATGGTGAATCTATATAAGACATTTTTTTTACTTTTTCAAGCATTCATCAACCATAAGAAAAAAATCACATATTAACTGTAGAACATGGAACACATAATTTGCATGGAAACCCTTTTGAGAGAAAACCACAAAACTTCTCTTTATAATTATTTTTAGGTACAAACCTACTGTTACAAAAATTTGTAGGCACCAACTTACTGAATACACCAATCCCCATTGGTACAAATCTTGGTATGCACCAATTGAATATTACATATATTTGTAGACACCAATCCATGCCACTAAGTATCAACTTAACATGAGACTCCAATATCTTTCATATATTCACAGACACCAATCTATTGGAGACACCAATCCCCACCTCTAAGCACCAACTTAGCAAGAGACATCAATCTCTTATAGATATTCATAGAAACCAATCTAATGGAGACACCAATCCCCACCTTCCAAACAACAACTTGGAAAGAGACACCAATATCTTATAGATATTCATAGACACAAATGAAATGGAGGCACCAATCCCCACCTTCCAAGCACCAACTTAGAACGAGACAACAATATCTGAGTTGCACAAACCTTCACTGAGTCTACTTACTATTTTTTCCTTCACAAGGTATTCTTGCTGCTTTTGTCTTTACTAGGTATACTCACTGATCCTTCCTTCACCAGGTCTGCTCACTACTTCTGCCTTTACTAGGTCTGGCAAAATTTTGAATTTCCAAGTGGAAACTTTCCCAAAGATTGTTTTTTTGGTCCTCTTACCAAGAGAAAACTTGTACAACATGCCATGTATCCAATTTTTCAAATCATATTTTTATATTTTTATTTGAGGTACTTATATATGTATCCTCTTCTCTCTAAACTTTTCATAGTCTGAAGAGTCTTAGAAAATAAGTTATAATGAAAATGCCAAACTGACCTGTTTGAAACTAATCTCAGGACCATTCAAAAACACCAAATTCCACAAATCATATCTCAGAAAGTATAGCGAACCAACATTTGATATTTTTACCACATGTACACCAATATCTCTCCTATGTATTTGCAAAATGCCAAGGTATGAAACATCCTAGAAAATACGTTATAGCAAACGTGCCAAGCTTACATGTTTGAAACTAATTTCGGGAGCATTTAAGAACCCTAACTTCCATAGGACATATCTCTGAAAGTGTAGAAAAACATAATTTGATATTTTTACCACATGTATGTACTGTGATTTCTCCTCTGTCTTTGCAAAATATCAGGGTTTGAAACATAATAGAAAATAAGTTATAGCTAAAGTGCTAAGATGACATGTTTGAAACTTATTTCAGGATCATTCAAGAACCTTAAATTCCATAGGGCATATCTATTAAAGTATAAATAAACATCATCTGAAATTTTTACCATAGGTACACCAAGATATCTCCTCCACCTTTTCCAAACTGTAGGGTCTGAAACGTCCTAGAAAAAAGTTATCTTGAAAATGCCAAGATGACTTGAAACTGATTTCACAATTCAATCTTTGCTAATCCATTTTTCACACACTTACTTTCTCTCAATGATTTCTCTTTTTATACTTTTTCATAACCCTTCATGAAGGGACATGTGCATTAATTAAATAATATGTTTTTAATACCATGGTAAAATACCCCAAACCCATGGGTTTGAAACCACCGTTTCACTTTTTACTTTTTCACATGCGCCCCTTTTTTAATATATCTATATCTATATCTATATCTATATCTATATATATCTTGGAAATTCTATGTGTATTGTAATTCCATAATATGACATCCTTTGACATCAATGACAATAATTCCAACAATCTCCCCCTTTGTCATTAATGACAATATTGCAACAAAACACATATTCCACCAGGCATAGAAATAATTCTCCCCCTGTCTGCAACTCTCCCCCTTTGACATCAATGGAAAAAGGGATGCTCCCCCTGAGCTTGTGATTCTCCTTAAGAACTTAGTGATGATATGGATATTACTCCCAATTTTTGTCTGAGATATTCAAATATCTTTTTGGGAAGGGTTTTTGTGAAAATATCTGCAATTTTTTCTTTGGTGACAACATATTCCAACTTGAAATTATGTTCTGCTATGTTTTCTCTTAAGAAGTGATACTTGATTGGAATATGCTTTTTTTTGAGTGCATAAAAGGATTCTTCGAAATATTTATTTCTTATGTTGTCACGAATTATTGAGATTGGGTGATCATATTCTACCTTAATATGTTTCAAAGTCTACTTCATCCAAGGACTTGTATGCAACATGTTGTTTCTGATATATACTCGACCTCTGCCATGGATAGAGAAACTAAAGACCGTTTCTTTCTCAAATAGGACAATATACTGTTTCCCAGACATAATGATCCTCCACTTGTACATTTCCTATCATTAATGTTTCCTACCCAATCCAAATCTATATATGGTGTTAGAGTAAATTCTTCACCTCTTGAGTACCACAAGCCAAAATCTAGGGTTCCCTTTAGATATCTGAATATTCTTTTCACTGCTTTCACATGAGTTTCTTTTGGTGCATTTTGAAATTGTGCAACCAATCCTACTGCTTGCACATGAGTTTCTTTTGGTGCATATTGAAACTGTGCAACCAATCCTACTGCTTGCATAATGTCTGGACTTGATGTCGTCAGATATATTAGGATTCCAATCATTAACCTATACAATGTTTGATTTGCTTCCAAAGATTCATTATCTATGCTCAGTTTACAACCTATGACCATGGGTGTGCTAATTGGTGCACAATCTTCCATTCTAAACTTCTTCAACATTTTCTTGATATACTTGGTTTGTGAAAATATACCTTTTTCGAATTGAGAAATCTATAAACCAAGAAATAATGAAAATTCACCAAGCATAGATATCTCAAATTCCTTTTGTATTTTTATTGCAAAATCCTGGCACATTTTGTTCATATTTCCTCCAAAAATTATGTCATCTACATAAACCACAATAATCAACTAATTTTATTCCACTATCTTGATGCAGAGATTACTGTCAACAATTCCTATTTTGAAGCCTTGTTGTTGTAGATATTTGTCAAGTCTTGAATACTAGGCTTTGGGAGCTTGTTTTAGCCCATAGACTTTTTTCTTCAATCTGCATACATGATCCTTATTTTCTGATAATAAGAATCCTTCTAGTTTTTGAGTGTGCATATTTTCATAGTTAATCATATCGTATGATATTCCTGATGTATACTTATTCCTCTAAATTTCCATTGAGAAATACATACTTGACATCCATTTGATAGACTTTGAAGTTCTTGAATAATGCAAAAGTAAAAAACATTATGATAGCTTATAGTATTGCAAATGGGGCAAATGTTTCTTCGAAATCAACACCTTCAACTTGAGCATAGCCTTTACAAACCAATCTTTCTTTATTTCTTATGAAGTTTGTCATCTTCATTCAACTTTTTCCTAAAAACCCACTTGGCGCCAATCACATTTTTATCTTTTGGTCTTTGAACAAATTCTCATGTCTCATTATTCTCAATTTTATTTATCTCTTATTCCATGGAATCAATCCAATTCTTTCATTTTCTAGCTTCTGTAAAGTTCTTAGGCTCTATTTTAGATAGCAAAGATAAATTTTCATGTTTTGGTGCACTTGCTAGTCTTCTTCTCGTATGAACTCCTTTATCTTTATCACCAAAAATTATCTTTTCTGAATGATTCTTTTAGACAAATCTAGATGGTGTCTTTGTATCTTGATGTTTTGATTCTTCTTCTTCATTCTCCTCTCCTTTTTCTTCTTCTTATTTGAAAATTGACTCCTTTGTTTGAACACGTGATTTGACCTTTTGATGTCGTGCTTCATCCACTTTCACATTGGCACTCTATATGATTTTTCCCAATGCTTTATTGTAACATCGATAAGCCTTATTTCTTGAAAAATAACCAAGACAGATACCTTCATCAACACTGGAGTCAAATTTTCCCAAGTCCTAATAATCTCTCTTTATGTAGCACTTTCTTCCAAAAACTTTGAAATATTTAATTGCCACTGGTTCACCCTTCCATAATTCATAAGGTTTTTTTGTTGTTCTTAACTTTGATTTCCCCTCTATTCAGAATGTAGACTGCGGTGTTCACTGTTTCTCTCCAAAACCTGTCTGATAGATTGGCTTCATTCAACATTGTTCTAGCCATCTATTATATGGTTCAATTCTTCCTTTCTACCACTCCATTATGCCGTGGAGTTCTTGCAGATGAAAAATGTCTCTTTATTCCATGAAGCTCACATAATTCTTCAAATTTTTTTGAGATAAAATCACCTCATCTATATGATCTCAAGCACTTTATTTTCAAATTAGTTTTATTTTCAACCAAGGATTTGAATACTTTGAACTTCTCAAAATCTTTATATTTTTCTTTTAGAAATATAACTCGTGTCATTCAAGATTAATCATCAATGAGAAACATGAAGTATTTTTCACCTTGTAGCCTTTGTGTTCTTGTAGGCCCACAAAGATCTATGTGAATGAGTTCCAATGGCTTCATTGTTGAGTACTCATTTGATTTGAAGCTTTCTCTTGTCTATTTCCCATGTTGAAATTGTTTGCAAAGAGTGTTTGAAGGTTTAACAATCTTTGGCATATCTCTCACTGCTTATTTGGTGATAATTTTTAATAGATGATCAAAGTTTACATGGACCATTCTTCTATTCCATGCTCTCATCTATTTTTCCCATATCCCATTTTTCTCCCTTGATCTCATTGAGGATATATACATTATTTGAGGTATAATACTCATTTTCCACTAATCTTCCCAATCCTTTCTTCCTTATCTCACAACCTTGAGAATAAAATGTGAGAGTGTGTCCTTGATCACACATTTGAATGAAACTGAGAAGATTATGTTCCAAACCTTTTACATACAAGACATTATCTATTTTATTCTTTCCATTATCAATAATAAGAGTATATTTTTCATCTATCCTTGCGGTAGCATTATCTCCAAATGTTATACTGCCTTTGTTTACTTCCTTCAAAGTGCGAAACTTGTTCTTGTCCCCTAGCATGTGGCTTGAGAATCCATTGTCAAAATACCATCTGTTTAATTTGTTTTGAGCATGAAGGGAAGTTTGCACAAGCATATATTCCTCCTTATTCTGCTTCCTTTTCCAAACTCCTATGGGTTCTTTCTTTTGTTTGGCAAGGGTATCTTCTTCCCTACTTTGTCTATAAGTTTCCATTGTGCCACTTCTACAAAAACATGCTATGTTCCCATATTTGTTGCACTTATAACATACAACATTGTAATCAAATAATGTAGCAAATGAATTATAGTTTCTATTTGAGAACCCATAAATACTTTTGTTTGTGTTCCATACATGATTATTTCTTGCATATGCTCTACAATCTAATTTTTTATGACCAAAGTGATTGCAAGAAAAACAATAACCAAGGAAAGAGTTTTGGTGTCGATTTGTGTGAGGCCATCCTTGTGGGAAAGATATTCTGAATATGTCCTTATTATGTTTGGGAGGAATATTAATTTTCTATGGAACATAATTTTCTCTCTTCTTGTTGTCTTTGTCACTAATGGACATTTTGAGTACATCAACATAGCTTTTATATTTTCCTTCTTTTACTTTCTTTGGTGGATCTGTAGCTTTTGAATCTTCTTTGGTGGTCATCTAAATCTTTTTCATAACCAATAACAACTTTAATGAGTGGTTATATTTGGAATTTGATGATATCATCTAACATTTCATTACTCTTTTCAAACTTCAAGCTTCTATTCAACTAGACAATTGACTTCTCCAATTCCTTTCTTAAGGAAACAATTTTAGCTTCTAGATTCTCGTAATTTCATTCTTTTTCCTTCAACTCAATTCTCATCACTTCTTCCATACTTTTTTAATCTTCTAGTTGAATATTTAGGATGATAATAGTCTTATCTATTTCTTCAAGGCTTTGTCACTTTTTTTATTTTGCATCACGATCCTCCTCTTCATATTTCTGCAACCTCTTCATATTTTTGCAACTGCTCCTTTTGCCTAAATTTATTTTTCTTAAGCTCTTTATTTTGCTTAAGGAACAAATGAGTTCTTCAAGATCTACTTCTGCATTTTTTTCAACATTTTGTTCCTCTTCTAGATCTATCATTTCTTTCCCTTTGTGCTCATTTTCTGAAGTATCAGTTTCAATTTCCATGTGTGCTTCTAATATCTACCTTCAAGTGGTTAAAATGTTTCCTAAGGAACTGGCTCTAATACCAATTGTTGTGCACACATTTATAATGAGAGATGGGATGAATCAATACAATACATTTTTTTTACCTTTTCAAACATTCATCATTCATAAGATAATTAATCACATATTAACTATAGAAGATGGAATGCAAGATTTACGTGTAAACCCTTTCGAGAGAAAACCATGAAACTTCTCTTTATAATTATTTGTAGGTACCAACCTATTGTTACAAAAATTTGTAGGCACCAACCTACTGGAGACACCAATACTCAGTGGTACAAATATTGATAGGAACCAACCTACTCTTACAGATCTTCATAGAAACCAATCTACTGGAGACACTAATCCCCACTATTAATCACCAACTTGGCAAGAGACATCAATATATTTTAGATATTCATAGACACTAATATACTGGAGACATCAATCCTCACCTCTTAGCACCAAATTATCAAGAGACACCAATATATTATAGATATTCATAGAAACCAATCTACTGGAGACACCAACCTCACTGCGAAGCACCAACTTAGTAAGATACACGAATCTCTGAGCTGCACCAACATTCACTGAGTTTGCTTGCTTTATCTATCTTCACCAGGTATACTCACTACTTCTACCATGACTAAGTTTGACCAAAATTTGAATTTCTAAATGGTAACTTTCTCAAAGCTTGTTGTTTTGGGCATCTTCCCAAGAATGAAATGGTAACTTTCTCAAAGCTTGTTGTTTTGGGCATCTTCCCAAGAATGAACAAGTCTCAAGAAATACATACAAAAGTACGAGAAAGAATAGAAAAACAAGTGAAAGAAGAACAAGTATCAATGATTGTATTGTCAGAATCTGTAGCAATGCAAGATCATAATGCATAGAAGGTAAAGGAATAACATGTCCCAAAAATCATACTCTCAGGATACATAGTAGTAAAAGATCATGATGAATCCACATGAAGAAGGGAAGATGTTAGAATCCAGAAAGAAAGTGTCAGAATTCAGGAGGATGATGGATCCACAGAAGAATAATAAGACTACTCTGCATTAGGGTGGATTCCTCCAATGTTTTGAGCCATCCAGCTTGGATACTCCCAAGTAATGTGAATATTGAATAGGGGGAGTCTATGCAACAACTGTTACCATTCAAAGATATATTCTTCAGAAAAAATGAAGTGTTTCAAAGTGGTATTACATATATTTGATTCATAGTGGTTCGATGACAAAGGTATAGAATGTCCTATGAAAAATTGGTTGGTAAAGGAATAAGTGTTTCAGTTTGAGATGCAGGTATGTGATGACCAATTGCAATGGATTTAGAGAAGTATTTAGAATAGTGAAGTGATAGATGGGTTACCATTGTGTACAATTAAGTAGCAGAGTCTTGAAAAGTATGGGTCACATGGACAAGGATGGACACTTGGTAGGATTGGATGGATATATGTCAGTGAATGAGAGCATGAGTTCATGACAGATTGGTTTAGAGACTAACTTAGAGACAGTTGGATGTTTTTTATAATGAAATAATTGAATTTTTTTATATATGTCAGTGATTTACAAGAGGAAGCACCAATGGATACAAAATCCAAAAGGAAGCAGGTATATGAAGACCTACATTTGATCTACATGACATCTTGTAGAGAATTCAAGGGGATATAAATATTCAAATAAGAGATAAAAAGAGTGAATACAGGGAGAGAAACCAAAAGGAAATCTCAGACAAGGGAAGTAGTCCCATAGATATAGTTACCCTTTTTCCCCAGGATATCAAAGTGGGAGTAAGAGAAAGACCCAGAGAGAAAGAACATAAACATGTGAAGAGAAAGAACATATACACAAAGATAGGGTGAGAAGGCCCAAGAGAGATACCCTTTGCAATTGATTTCAAATGGGGAGAGATAGAAACATTGATGAGGAGTGATGGGCATAGGGGGTGCATGAAAATGGTGTTTCCATGTATAAATGTTGTCATCAATGTTGGTGTTGCAATCAATGCTAAAGGGGGATATTGTTGGATAGTTGGTTTGGAAAGTTGGTTGTCATTGATGTCAATCCTTGGAGAGTGGTATTAGATATTGATGTCAACCCTTGGAGAATTTTGGAAGCCCCAGATATGTGGATGCGATCAGTTGATGTGCATGGTTGATGCATGGTACAATTTCAAGGTACATGGTTGATGCATGGTACATGTTGGTACATGGTATGGTACATGCACATGTATTGTGTTGGTATGTTGGTTTCAATACATGCTCAGTAGAGACATGTGTTAGTGATGGTGGAAATATGGTTAAGAGGTGCCCTTGGTATATGATCCATGTTAAAGGATCCAGTGACAGGTTGGTCATGGAACCTATAGTTGATAGAGGAATAAACACATGAAGGTCAATATACTTGCAAGTAAGACTATCATAGATGGATAGTATGTGTCATGCCATTTCAGGTGATAAATGGTATGCCACATAGTTCCTCACAATTGAGGAGATATGGCTCTATGAAGATGGAGGACCCTCAAGAATATTCTAGAAGGTCATCAAGAAGCTTGACCAATAAAAGTGGTTGCAACATGGATTAATTAATTGTCAAAAAAGATTAATTAATTATTGCATGTCATTAATTAATTATGGAAAAATATTAATTATTGAAAGTTTATATGTTGGACGATTGACCCTTGAACAAAGTTGCATGCCGAAGTAAAGTGACACTAAAAAAAGGATAACATGTTGCATGTGAGTTGCATGCCATCATGAGTTTCATGGTAATTGCATGTCATTAAGAAATTTCCATTTAAAACATAGAGAAGAGTCAATTGAAGATAAATTCTTAGAATAAAGGTTGGAGATTTGAGGCAGTGAGGCGAATTTCAGAGGGAAGGTGAAGTAAAGAAGGTCACAAATTCAAGGGAGGATGAAGTTTTTGATGATGTGTTCTAAGGTATGTTATTTACAATTCATATTACCATTTTCACTATAACTATTTTTATAGAATTATTCAGATAGAGAAAATTAAAGGCTGTTGAGAAGACATATCAAGGTAATTGTGGTAGAAATTGTAGCTTCTAGGTCATTTTTCTTTTGCATATACACTATGTGGAAGATAAGGGATTTTTACTAGTCCTAAAACTAGTTTTAAACATGTGTTCTAGGTAAAATAATCATTACTTCTTCATAGAAAATCAAACTGATGTGAGACCAATTTCAATGGAAATATTATAGGATATAGTTTGTTGTGTGGTGTTTTTAGAATAATATATCAAATATTGAGCATGTGTCATTCATTACAAGTTCTCTCTCTAGAATAGGTCAGACTTAAGCAAGGTCTGCCATTTTCTATATAACGCCTTTTCAGGAATGATTCAAGGAGTGAAACTTGGAGGAACTTCAGAAGGCATATTGAAGAAGGTTGGGTACAAGTTTTAGACCTTATTAATTATAGGTACAAAGTTATTCTTGTTGAAATTTAGGGTTTGTGACTAATCCAAAACTAGTCTCGTGAGATCGAGGTAAAGGTTGATGAAGATGTTATTCTCTTGTTGTTGAAGTTGAGGAAGGTATGCAGGTCTGTGATCACATACACTAGGTCAAATACAATATCAGAGGTTTTTGTGACAGGTTGACAATGACAATTTTTGGTGACAGGTTGACCATGATAGTGATGGTATATCAGTCCAGTGACAGGGACAATGATAGGTTGATGTGGTAGTGACATATTGGTCTACATTTATATTTCATGGCGGTTGGACAGGGAAAGGAAAGGGGGTTGTATCCTCCTTCCGGTTGGATAAAAAATTTTAGGGAGTTGGATCTTCCTTCAGGTTGCAACCTGTAAATAGGGTGTTGGAGCCTCCTTCCAGTTGTAGCTAGAGAAATAGAAAGTTGGTGCTTCCAATGGATGTACTCTTTGATAAATAAGAAAATCATTCCATGGTTTTCTCCCACATTGAGTTTCCATGTAAAATTATGGTGTATTGTGTTTATGTGATGTCTATGCATTAAATTATGATGTTTTGAATACTCATGATATTATTGTAGGTTTTATATTGTGATTAAAAGTACTAATTGTGCTGATACTGATTCACCCCCCTCTCAATATTCCAACACTTTATACAGTCCTAATGGTTGTAACTTTACTTTTATAATAGAAACAATATTTAACCATGAGAATCATCAGGTAGATATATATAAATTTATCCATTTACTAGAACTTTAATATCAATCATCATCCAATCTTTTCCATGGTTAATTATTGAGTTATAAGAGAGTTATCAGCAATAGGAATGCAACCCTAATGGTTGTAGCAAAGAAATTATTACATAAGAAAGCTAAAAAAATTATTTCATCAATGTTATGGCATCAATTTCTTGCATTGGACATAAACAACTAGAAATAAAGAAGGTGATTTAGAGAAATCTTGTAGAAAACATTAATTCACCATATCACCATGGACTAGTGCCTTTAATCATTTGGAAATGGAGTCAAAGGAGAAAGTGAATCCAAGAGAGGAAAAGGACAAGGATAAAGATAGACAACAAGATCCATATGAGTCTCAACAATATCTAGATTTATGTTTCCCTAGAATGTCTAGAAAGGGAGTCTCAACAATCCTTGTAGATATTCTATTCTTTCAAAAAACCCTTTTGCAAGGTCACAAGGGAAGGGGGGTGTTGGCCCTTGGTTGTGGAAGAAAGCGAAGATCAAGGCAGAAAAGGAAAAATGCAAACTGCACAGAAGACACAGTGACTGTTACTAGGTCGAAGTAAGCAAAAGAGAAGAAAAGATGGAGCAGAGTAAGAGAAATAAAGGAGTTGGATGAGGAGATAGAGGATGACAGATCAAAAAGGAAGACAGATCGTGGAAAACTCAACAAGCGAAAAAAGATACCATTGGATGCTTTGGAGCACCACGTGAGAAGGAAGGAGAGACAGGCTGGAGAAACCCTGAAAACTCAGGTCAAGTTGACCTAGGGTTTTAAACACCTAGGGTTTTGGTATCTAGGGTTTTAGACACTTAGGTCTCAACCTAAGGCTATTGGTGAACTATTTTAATGTATAAATAAGAACCTATATGAGGGAAGATGGTTCGTTCTGAGTTTGTTGTTCGATTATGTTATGAGATGAGATTAGGTGATGAGGAGAGATTGCTATTGGGAGAGAAGTATTGTATTGTGAGAGCAATTTGTATTGTAAGATCTTCAGCTGGGTGAAAATATCAAACCTGCATCTCAGTGTGCAAGAAGGGGAGAAAGTGAGACAGAGAGGAGAAGAAAGAAGATCTGCTAGCTAAGAGCATAGACAAGAACTACATGCTTCATATTAATATATTATAAAGCATAGTTCTGTGGATGTAGCCCTAGAGAGAGGGTGAACCATGCATATCTTGTGTTGTGTGTGTGATTGATGCTCTTTTCTTTGTCATTTGATATACTACTATTTGTATTACTATGTTAAATATGATAGATAGTAGTGCAGAGTAGAGATGAACTGATAAGTTGTATATAAATGTTGTATTATTCTTGTATTGGATCCACTTGACATCCCCTTTGGTTGTAGACATCTCTGTCCTGCAACCCCCTCATAACTACTTCGGGCGAGACTGCATTTTCCTCACAGGTGTTGCCGAAAAGGGCCAGTAGTTAGGGCTTTTTGGTGCGCTCTTGGAGTTGAACCCTGGGTCTGCCCCTATGCCAACAAATGGTTTCGTTGCTGGGACAAGAATCTTCTTGAGGGAATGTCAAGGTGGTTTCCATAAAAGATAAATATTCAAAAGTGGATAGAATATCAAGAAAAGGACTTCGATGAATCCTAGAACAAGAACCCTAATATTGGCACAAAAGACTGGTTAGGAGGTTATATCTTTACTGATATACATGAGATTTTATTTGGAGGGATTTATAAGGAGCTATACGAGTGGTTAGCTAGGTTAGCAGACACCCAGTTTGAGATCAGATCTAGACCTCTTATGGTTTGGACGTCGACTCTGATCAAGAAGGTCAAGAGATTTGATAACATCGTGTCATGAGCGATAGATCACTAGTTTGATAGCACCATTGGAGGGTACATCACCGAGTTTGCTATTGACAGAGTAGAGTCATATAGCCAAGGGAGAGGTATTTCTTTAAAGGACCTCGAGGAAAATTTTTACACTTTCTAAAGTTGAGAATCAAGATGCTATT
>CBVK0101885960.1:0-14253 GCA_900067695.1 Picea abies
TGTGTAATGTTTGTATTTTCCATTGTATCTTTTCTGTTCTTTCCTGAATATCAGTTTGCAGTAGATATTGTACAAGGTTAGAATTTACACTGAGCCACAGAGCCAAACTTTGCATTGGATAGGAGATTTGCGCACTGAGCACCATATCCTCCTTCCCAAAACTAGGTCAAGGCACAGAGCCAACTCCTCTATCAAGCACAGAGCCTTACATACACATTTTGTTTGCACAAAGCACTCATACCTACTTGCACTTAGCCTCACAAGTTATTGACTCTTACATCGCTCTCCTACAATACATTCTTGCACTTATTTATACTTTTACAATAAGGCCTAATCATGGGTAAACCCCATGGGACGACATCCCATAACCCATTACAAAAACCCTAAGGATCCCCTATTGGGTCCACAAATCCCGCAACACAAGTGAGATCCACGATCTCAGCTCTGCCTAGGTGCTCCTTCCTCAATCACTACGTCAAAGTCCAAAAAGTGGTCAAACCTAACCAAGATTTCCTCAAAACTTGGTCGAGGGCCAACAGTCTTCCAAAAAGAATAGTTTACCTTTTTACCTCTCCATGCCTCCTCTGGAATTACACCATCCAAATAGCTTGAAGGTCCTCTGTTTATTAATTAAATAGCAGTATCTACAACATCTGCCCAGAACTATATGGGTGAACCAGCATGCAATCTCATACTCCTTGCACGCTCCATGATTGTCCTGTTCATCCTTTCTAACACACCATTTTTTTGTGGTGTTCCTGGAACTATCTTCTCTCTATGATCCCATGGTATGAACAGTAATCATCAAACTCCTTGATATGATATTCACCTCCATTGTCTGATTTGAGACACTTCAACCTTTTTCCTGTCTCATTCTCAACCAAAGCTTTCCATTTCTTAAAAGTATCAAAAACATCATATTTTGCCCAAGTTTTTCTAGTTGCATCACCAATAAAAGTAACATAATAGCAAGAGCCACCAAGAGATGATACTTGAGTAGGTCCCCATACATATGTATGCATAATCTCTAACCTTTCACTCTTCTTTTCTTTTCCAACTCTGAGAAATCTGACTCTCTTCTGTTTTCCATAAACACAATGCTCACAGAAATCCAAATCAATTTGTTTAAGATCTAGAAACAAATTTATTTTGTGAAGTATTTGCATCCCCTTCTCACTCATGTGTCCAAGTCTATGATGCCACAGTGATGTATCCACTCTTGTATAAGCTAAAGAGATAGAAGAGTCAGTATTACCAATACATAAATAGAATGTACCTACCTTCTCTACTTTTTCTATCACCAGTGATCCTTTGGTGAGCTTCCACACCTTATCTGTAAATATGGATATACAGCCTTCACTTTTCAACTGCCCTGTTGAAACTATATTTTTCCTTAGATATGGGACATGTATTACCTCTTTCAAAAACCACTGTTTTCCATTCCTTTGCTTTATTTTCACCTTTCCCATTCTAACAATTTTGCATGGTGCATCATCACCCAAATGAACCTGTCCAAAATCACCTTGAACATAATCTAGAAAATGTTTTGTATGGAGTGTGGCATGAAATAAACCCCTTGAATATACTACCCAAGACTCAGAAATATTATCTACAGAAAGAATCAAAGCATCTTCTAACACATGACCTGTTACATTTTCTTCCTGATTTTTCTTATGCTAATGTCCATCTCTTGTTTCTTTGGAGCTGTGCAGTCTTTCTTCAAATGTCCTTTCTTCCCACAATTCCAGCACTCTATCTTTCCCAATCTGGATTTTGATCTGCCCTTCCTAGAATTCCCATGGTTCCCTGATCTCTTTCCTCTATCCTTTTATCTTCCCATGTTCTCCATGTTTAATGCATTACCTGATGTCTCACCTGTGCTTTTTCATTGCATTTCCTCGCTAAGGATAACACCAACAACATCATCAAATTTTAAAGTGTTTGAACCAGAGACAGAGTTACTTACAGCCATGACCAAGCCATTCCAACTTTCTGGCAACGAGCACAAGATTAGAAGATACATGACCTCATCAGCACAGTCCACTTTTATTGAACTTAGCTTATTAGTAACCATATTAAATTCATTTAAATGATCTGCAAGAGAGCCACCTTCTGGCATCTTCATATTAAATAATCTCTTCATTAGAAATACCTTATTAGACGCAGATGGATTTTCATACAGTTTAGCCAATGCGTCCATCAGCTCCTTCACTGTCTTTTCTTTCAAAATATTGAAAGCCACCGACGTTGTCAGGCTCAACTGTATTGTTCCTAGTGCCTTTCTGTCAAGAACCTCCCATTCTTCATCTTTCATGGTCGTCAGATTCTTTGTTATTCCACCCAATGGTAGGAATATATCATTATGATATAAATAATATTCCATCTATAACTTCCATAACTGCTAATTTTGGTCATTAAATTTCTCAACCCTAAACTTTCCATCTTCTGTCATTGCTCCCACTCGAACCACGAACCCTCTTTTCCTGCACGTTACCTTTCACTATGATACCAGTTGTTAGAAAAACAAGATCACAGAGCAATAAAATAAAAACAAAGAAGATACACAATACAATAGAGACACAGATATACATGGTTCACCTAGTGTGGTTTACGTCCACCAGAGAAATTTCCAGGTCCTTCCTTTTTATTATCCATCAAATGAAGGGATACAAGATACAACACACCCGTTGTAACTTCCTCTTCTTTCTCTCATAGTCTCTTCTCTCAGAATAAAATATTCGCAATGATGCATAGACACAATACATTTCCCTCATAAAAGAGGGTTGCCTTCTAGGGAAAAAAACCCTAACATAACTTCTATCGTCGTATATGTGACCTTATAATGAACGGTCCATATTTACTATGAAATTACAATATACATTTACAAGGCAATTTTTCCTTCAGGGTCCCGCTTGCCTCCGAACCCCGCAGGGGAGGCAAGCCCCCCAACATTGAGGGGTGTACAGTCTTCATGGGGTATAAACACAGCTGAAAACAAAGGCCTATAAAAAAGGAAGATAATCAGGATCCACAACCAACACCTTTTCTATTGGGTAATGGAGTCATAATATCAAAGAGAAGTTAAATGGCTAATAATGGAGGACTTGAACCTTGGAATTAAACCCTTATAAGTCAAGTTGTACCTCTAAAATTAGTCACCTAACTTGCTAGTTGATGGGAAGCTAGGTATTTAGAAGTTAGCGAGATACACCATCCTAACCCCTAGTCTTAAAACCCTAGCCAAGAAAGTATTCAAGGGGATAGACACTCCTAACCCTCAAATCAATCCTTGAATGACCTCCTTTCACAAATAAAAATGGCTTGAAGGATGGAATAGACAATCTTGACAGTCCTAGGGTTTCTTCAAGCAAGAATAATCCAAGAAATTTGTAGCAAAATAACCTTAAACGTCAACAAACCTGCAAGAAATATCATCCAAGAAGTAGCTTAGGTCACAAACCATCCTCCACAAGTGAAAGAATCCATCTCCAAGCAAATCACATGAGTAATTCTTCCCAAAAAGACAAGTTGCATAACAAGAGAGAGGGTTGAAATTCTGAGTGAGAGAGAGGCAGTAATCTCTCAATGATCAATTATTAAAAATGAAGTGAGGCTTCCCTCTATTTATAGAGGGAAATCCAGACTCACTTTACCCAGTTTACAATTAAATCCACTAATTTAGGCTTAAATTCATGTTATTACATTGACTTTTACCAAGTCCACCTGATTTTTGTCCACATATGTTAAATAATGACCCATATGATAAAATAGAGGGAAAATGAGTCCCCAAAATCCTCTTCCAAGGGTGTTCGTTGGGTAAACTAGCCTCCAAAGGCTTAGATGTCGACCCTCAAGGTGCCACATCATATCATTTTTTCACAAACACTAGGTTAATAAACCACCCAATCACCAAATGCAAGCCTCCATGCCATATCGACTTCTCCAAATCTAGCATCCAGGTGAGCTAGGCCAACGTTCAAGCATAGAAGGATGACATCATGTATGGTTCATCTTCTCAGACCTCTTTCATGGGTAAATGACATCATAATGAGTGAAAAATACATCATCAATGCCCTCCAACATGTGGGGTGCAACATCCATCCTATGGGGTTTCATGCCTTCATGGATATCCCAAGCGCCTTAGTACCTCCACGAATGATTCCACCAAGTAAGATTGTGCAAGAAAAACAAGGTATGCCCTCCAAGGGTCCACAAGTCATATGAATCATGCCAAGTAAGTCAATATTAATACAAGAAGCACCCAAACAAGTACATTGGATCCCCTCTTTCAAATTAAACACGTGCTCAAAGACTTTATGCAATTTAACAAATTAAAATGTGGGAGGGTTATCAAAAGGCCCTATTGGCCAGACCAATTTCCCAAGTAGAGGAGTGTTTCCTGGGTAAACTCTATCTAGACCATGTTATGAATGTGAGGTGTATGAAGGGAGAAACTTTTGGGCATGGGGACATTGACATGCAAGGGTCTCATATGGTCTCATTTTGATGGGTGCCTTTGTAGAGGGTGCATTGCATCCTTAAGTTACATTTTGTTTGGGTTGCAACCTTTTTCTAGCCCCATAATTTTCCTTTTTTTATATTTTCTTTAGATTATTTACAAGTCCCCTTTACAATGTTTCTTATTTTTTATGCATTAAATGAATTTCCTTTCAAGAGGGATACTTATAAGTCCTTTCTAAATATGTGAGGTGTTCATTCATGCTTAGGACTTGGGGCGAGTGCCTAGAAAGGTAGAGCTAAATTTGTTGGACTATGGATTTTGTGTCCCTTGTATCCCCGCCACTACATTTTGATCATGGATTTTTTTTTATTTTTTGTATTTGTTGATGCTGGTTGCAACAACCTTTGGGCCTTTAGCCCCTTCTTCTGATAAGAGAATGAGTTATAAGTCCTTTTTTGGGTACATTTAACTCCAAAACCAAAAACTTGAGGATACAAAGAGGAGTGAAGATGAAAAGTGATCAAAGATGGTCAAGAATGGCATGATGACCCATCAAGAAGGACCTCCAGTAGCATTGCTTTCCTTGTGGATGGAAAACTTACTAGGAACCCCAGGATAAACACCAAGGTGAAAAATGGTAAAAAACATAACTTCCAAGCAAACATCTCATAATCAGAAAGAAACCTTTGAAACTTATCTACATTCCCCAATTATTAAAATGACACATACCATGAAACTTGACTAGTTACCTCATGAAGCAAGACATGTCACCCTTTGTATATCAAGTCAGTGTGGTGGACGCTTCTTTGTTTCCGATGATGATGGTGAAGCGTGGTGAAGAAGAGGGGCTCTGTGGGATATGTTATACATCAAGCTCTCGACACTCCATGTCTGCAACTTGCAGGCCTCTAGACATTATCTCCTTAGCCCCTTGGCTGGGGGGGGGGGTAACAGGTCTGAGAGGATTTATTATATTTAACTCCAATCAGTTTTCATTGTCTTCAATCTTTTATCATGTTATACATCACTCGAAATATCAAACTTATCCTTTGTTGAAATGTTATAAGATATTTCTTAGTGATAGTGGGCAACAAATTTGATTATTAAGAGTTATCCTCTCTCACCCAAGAGCTAGCTTGAGGCCTAAAGTGGGTTTTGAGATGCCTCGGCATAGTTCCTAAGCATCATGGAACATTTTGAGGGATAAAAATGTCAATATTTGAGTAATTAGTTATTCGTAAAGAGAAATTAACAAATTATTTCTATAAAGAATGTTTCATTAGTGGCCTTAAGGAGGAGATTCAAGCACAAGTCTGAATTCAACATCCTCCTACCTAGTTGGAGGCATCTAAAAGGTCTATAGTGGAAGAAATGACGATCAATGCACAACTCAAAAAACCCTCTTTCATTTCACACACTCACCCTTCCCAAGTTAATTCCTCCAACAAAACCCCTATTCAGTCCTTGGAATCACAGAGGTTGTCTCGAGAAGAAATGGTAGATCGCCAAAGGCATGGACTCTACTATAATTGTGATGGAAAATATGCTCCAAGTCATAGGTGTAAAGAATAGAAATTGTTTGAAATATATATGATCACTTTGACCCTAACCGAAGACATAACTACCAAAGAGACACCAAATTTATCAGTTGGAGACACCAACACTCCAACTTAGGTAGATATAAGACCTCAATTCCCTCAAGAAGAACCCCTAATCTCTCTGCATGCATTATCAAAAAAATTGAATTCACAAACCTTGAAACTTATGGGTTGTATCAAGAACCAAAATTTTGTAGTCTTAGTTGTTAATGGCAATACTCATAACTTCATTCAAAAGAGTCGCGGAAGAAACCCATTGTTTTTTCCACCTGGTGCACTACTTTCAAATCATGATCACCAATGGAGGTATGATGAAACATGGGGGAAGATGAGAAAATGTCAAACTCTAGATGGGAGACTATCAACTTAAAACCATCTATTTTCCATCAATAAGGGGACTTGTAATATAGTATTAGGGGCATAATTTATATGCACATTGGAACCAGTTACCATGGATTTTAAGGAACTAAATCTAAGTTTCACAAAAGAGGGTCAAGTTCCCACCCTTCAAGGGATTCAAATAGACCCTCCTGAAATAGTCAACTCTCATTGTATGGAGAATTTACTAAATAAAGGCCACTTTTCCATTGTTTCCCATGTTAATGTCATATAGGTTATGGAAAGTCCAACAAAATAAATACACCCAGAATTGCAAGTACTCCATGATAAACATCATCAGGTCTTTGAGACACCAAAGGGTTTGCCCTCTTCTCCTAGAGAGAATGACCATGGTAATCCATTGATTTTAGGAATTCAACCACCATATGTACATCCTTATGTACACTCTTTTAGATAAAAGAATGAAATAGAAAAGATCTTTCAAGAATTGTTGGAAGTGGGGGTTATACATCCTAGTACAAGCCCTTACTCATCACCAGTATTCATGGTGTCAAAGAAGGAAGGCACTTGGCACATGTGTCTTTATTTTAGGGCTCTCAATAATTTGATGATCAAGGATAAATTTCTTATCCCAGTTATTGATCATCTCTTCGATGAACTTCATGGAGCCAAGTTTTCACTAAGCTTGATTTGTGTTCATCCTACCACCAAATAAAGGCAAATGATATTAATATCCCTAAGACAACCTTCCAGACACACAAAGGTCATTATGAGTTTCTCATGAGGCCTTTTGGTCTTTGTAATTCTCCATCCACTTTCCATAGCCTCATGAACAATATTTTGAAACCTTTCCTATGCAATTTTATGTTGGTATTCTTCAATGATATCTTGATCTACAGTAAAGCATTGGAATCACACATAGAGCATGTTGATAAGTCCTTAAAACTCTTGAGGCATATTTAATTATTCCTAAAGCGTTCCAAATGTGCTTTTGGGGCTCTTGAGGTTAAATGTTTCGATCACATTGGAAGGATGGAATGCGAGTTGATCCCAAGAAAGTGGAGGGCATGCAAGATTGGCCCTATCCCAAAACATTGAAGAGATTACGAGGATTCTTAGGACTTAACAACTAATAGAAGAATTTTGTAAAAAATTATGGCAAAATTGCAGCTCCCCTAACTTAACTCCTTAAAAATAATGCATTTGTATGGAGGGAAGTAGAATGTTGGCATGTTTACAGGAACAACAATGATGCACTTGTCATTGATGGCAAGAACACACAGAAGAGCAAGCTAGAGAAGAGATCAAAGCTCAGAAGAGATATCACCTTGCGCTTTCCAGAAGTGCAGCTGAGGACCAAGAGAAGGACCCATAGGATGAGCAAAGGTTGCACAACCTTTGACACTTAGAAATTCTTCCAAGTCAGAAGGATGCGTAATCTCGGGAGGAAGAGAAATAGTGATCGTTGGATCACTCATCCCGAATTCCCAATGGCCACCAGATCAGAGTCCAGACAAGAGGAGCATGCAGAGAAGGAGAACAGATCTTAGGTGTCAGATCTGAGCGCGAGGATCGACCATCGTTGGATCCAGAAGAACGTGCATGATCGTTAAGTGCAAGGTGAAATGGGCTTACAAAGTCCCGAAAGTAGGGGGACCATCCATCATCAAAGATGATACGTGGTAGTAGATGAGCAGTTTCGCAGAATCGCGAATTAGGAGAACTGCGTCGAGTAGTCCACAGATATCACGAAACGTGAAATCCCGGGGACCATTCAATCCAGAGGACACGTGGTGAGAGATCAAAATTTCACTGACTGGAAAGTCAAAGGAAGGAAGTGATCTAACCTTCCAACTTGCGAAATGTGAAATCGCAATATGATCTGATTCATTGGATCGAGGACTAATCTGGGTTGTCAGATCTAGGAGGTGAATGTGGCAGACCACGTCAGCAAGGACAAGTGGTAGACTATGTCATCAAGGACGCATGGCACAATCAGACAAGGAAAAGTGTCAAGATGATTCAATGTTTCAAGTACGTGAATATTATGAATCTGAGTGACACATGGCAGCCACTCGGCTCATGACACATCATCGAGTGGCGCAAGAGTTACGTCACTCCGAGAGTTTTTCTTTGGGAGTTTTACCATCAACACTCCCCCAAAGTCCCAAAGGCTAAATTCCCAGAGCGAAGGATAGTCGTCGGATCACCAAGGATCGTGGACCATTGATCAGGCACGACAAAGTCCCGTGAAGTCACCAAAGTCCTCGTGCTTGGCCCCTGGTCACACCTAGTGGTCACAGCAACGGGAGAGAAGTAAAGGAGCTAGATCAGCTAGGCTCCATTTTGGAGTTTCGCAGATCAATAATTCCAATGGAAGGAGTTGTGAAAACTCGTGAAACACGAAGTCACAAATTGATCTGAGTCGTTGATTGCAAGGGAATCGAGGATAGTAGATATGGTCCTGAGGAATTCGTTGATTCAGGGATCAGGAATTCAAAGAAAATAGGTGAGAAAATTCACAAAGTTCGCAATGTCCCGAAGTGCGAAATTTCGAAGCGCTTGTTGGCGTATCTAGTGGTCACCGTCGGTGGTCACGTGAGGGGAAAGAGATAGCGTAGCTAGGATCTATTTCATGATCGAGAGCTGGAAGATTCAGAGTGACTCACAACAAACTCCTGAAATGCAAAATTGCAAAACGCCCTTTTGAATAAGCACTTAGTCATCGTCGATGGTCATGTGAAAGGAAGGGGCTTAGCCAAAAGAGCTAGCGCCCACTGTGTAGATTTCTCAGAAAGGGAAAATGCACCAAACACATGAATGCATGGAGGTTCTCTCAGTAACTACCAAAACAAAGTGATTGCATCTGCCAAAGAATTCGACTAGCTCCAGGGTAACTACCATAGGAGACGAAGAGTCTCGAGGTAACGTCCAGTGATGATGAAGAGACTCGGTAATGACATAGAAGACGAAGAGTCTTGACTACCAAAGAGGCTAAGGAATCTCAACATAACGACCACTGATGATGAACTCACAGGCAACAAAAATACCAGAGAACATGAAGAGTTGCCATGATGATCATGAGATGACTTCATGTGAGGGAGGCATGCAGAACTTTGAGGGGATGTGATTCTGCTGTGGAGCTATGGGAGAGAAAGGAGAATTTACAGTGAACAAACTATGGGGTAGAACAGTGTCACTGTAAAGAGCATGTAGAGACATTGCGCATGAGGAGGCAAAAGGTGCACAGAGAGGATAAAAACGTAGAACAGAGAAGAGATTTGTGTTGTTGTTGAGTGTGATTCATGTGAGTAAAATAAGGTTGTGTGTAGCATCTAAAATGCACAGAAGGGGATAGCGCATGGTATGGATATGGTGCACAGATCATAAAAGGAAAAAGAACAGATAGCACAACAGATGCAAGCAGGAAGACACTGATGCAGGCAGAGTAGAGCAGTGTAACAGAATAGTGATGTGACTGGTAAGCCATTGATAAGTCCTGTATCACTGTAATAAATTTATGAGAAGCTAAGATTTATATTTCAGGGTGGTAAGGAGGTGCTAGGGAGGATTGTTGTCTTTAGAGTTTCAATTGGGTGCTTGAACACAGGGAGTTGTAGCTTCCATCTGGTTGCAGCCAAAAAAACCAGGGTGGCAGGGTGGTGCAAGGGAGAACTATTGTTCTCTGTTATACAAGTTGGTGCTTCCATCTAGTTGGTGTTGGAACACTCGGGGAGTTGGTGCTTCCTTCTAGTGGGTGCTAGAGAAACCAAAGAGTTGGTGCTCTCAGCAAGTTGCAGCTTGCAAGACAGAGGTGGTAGCCTCACAATGATTTGGAGCTCATAAGTGTGATAATGTACAAAAAGTAAAGATTACTTATCATATCAAGAAGAAGAGGTTTTTACCCTTTATGGGTTTCCTCAAGAAATATTTGTCTTTGTATATTTCATGTGTGTGATTGATGTTTAACATTCTATTGCTTATTTCCCAACATCATGGTGATTGTCATTATGTGTTCAATAAAGAGTTTCAAATGGGAAAATTATTTAAGCACAGTAACAATTGATTCACCCCCCCTCTTAGTTTTCCAACAATTGGTATCAGAGCTAGGTTCCTTTTATCTAAAGGTAGATCAAGAAGCTTAAACATGTCAAGCCATGAAGGAACTTCAACCAATAAGGTCCCCCTGTTCAACGGAACAAACTTTTCCTTATGGAAAGTTAGGATGAGAACCTACATAATGGCCCTAGGTGAAGATGTCTGGGACGTGGTAGAGACTGGTTATGTAAAGCCAATTGTACTAGCTAATAAGGATGACAAACTAGAATTCAACTTCAATGCTAAGGCTATGAATGTTATTCTGAGTGGGCTTGCAGAAGCAGAATTTGTAAAACTTATGCACTTAGAAACTGCCAAAGAAATGTGGGACAAACTAATTAGCAGTTATGAAGGTAATGAGAAAGTAAAGGACACCAAGCTTCAAACCTATAGAGTACAGTTTGAGCAGCTAAAGATGAAGGAGGATGAAACTGTTGGAAAGTATTTTCTGAGAGTTGGAGAACTAGTAAATGCAATGAAAACACTTGGTGAAAAAATTGAGGAACCCTCTTTAGTTCAAAATATTTTGAGATCTCTGTCAGGTAGGTTCAACCCGAAGGTCTCTTCTATAGAAGAACTTAATGATCTAAAAGCCTTGGCTTTTGATCAACTTATATTAATGTTGATTGCATATGAAATGAGGATAGTTAAAGATAAACCCACCTCTAGAGAAGCATCATTTAAAGCAGATAAGAATGAGGATTACGAGCCTGATGAAATTGAAGTAAAATTTGTGAGAAGACTAAAGAAAGGATCAGGCAAGTACCAAGGTAAGCTTCCCTTCAAATGTTTTAACTGTGGAAGGATAGGTCACTTTGCATCTAAGTGTCCACACAAGAATAAGGACCAAAACTCTGAAGGTGAAGAGAAGTACGAATTCAAGAGATTTGGTAAAAAGAAAAGCTTATGTGTAAACAATGATGACTCTTCAGGAGACACAGATAATGACTCTTCTTGTGAAGATAATATTAATGACTTTATGCTAATGGTCAAAGAGGATTATGATAATAAAATCATAGGAAGTGATGTTGATGATGAAGAAGTTGTGGTTGACTTGGAAGGATAACTAATCAGTGCTCTAGAAGAAATTGCTAGACTCAGACTCAAGAAGAAGAAGCAAAAACAATTGTTGATACAGTTTGAGAAAGATAGTAAAAAACTTGATGAAGACGTTGCCCTGCTGAAAGTAGAATTAGAAGAGGCAAAAAAAATAGAAGACATTATGAAACAACAGTTATCAGAAAAGAAGGCAAGATGTGAAGCCTTGGAAGAAGAGGTAGTAAAAATCAGAAAATAAATGGAGAAGTTTAAAGCATTATATCTCCAAAATCTTCCAACCATTAAAGCCTTAGAAGGATTAGTCATCATTCTGAATCAACAAAGGAATACAAATTTGAAAACTGGTTTGGGTTATGAAGAAGGATCAAATAATGGTCAACCAAGCAACAAAAAATCTATTAAGTTTGTCAAATCTACATGCATTGACATCAATAAATATGGAGAAACAAAGGAAGATAATCAACCACCAAGAAAGAGCGAAGGAAGAAGTACCAGAACTAAAACTGTAGAACAAAGAAATAAAATACCCTATGCTCAAAGAAATCATCAGCATGGAAGAAATCGACCTACTCAAAGAAGACAACCATTTTCCAGGTACAAAGGATTTTTCTATGGATATTGTTTTTACTATTCTAACTTTGGTCACAAAGTTGTAAACTGCTAATTAAAATTTAGATATGAGAAATCAAGACACTCAAGAAATAGATATTTGTCGCAACAAAGAATGAAACAACCAATTAACAAACAACCACATACTGCAAATCATGTGATGGCTGGGAAAAGGACACAGGTTAAGCAAACAATCATTATGTTCCTTTATTCAATGAACCAAAATGTTACACCTACCATAATTATGGACATAAAGCTGCAGATTGTCACTTAAGGAACTATGAACCAAATTTGAATCCTTCTGCTAAAAATGTCAAGGTTTGGAAGAAGAAATAAAATGACAAGTGTGGACTAGTGTTGTCAGCTCAAAGACAAAAGAACCCCTGGTATATTGACAGTGGTTGCTCCAAACATATGATGAGAGACAAAGGTAAGCTTATATCTCTAAGTGAAAGAAAATCAGGAAACGTAACCTTTGGAAATGATGCTCCAGGTAAAATCAAGGGTAAAGGGATGGTGAGTTTAAGTAATGGAAAAGGAAAAGCCCAGGATGTTCTGCTTGTAGATGGGCTGAAACATAATTTGCTCAGTGTAAGTCAAATGTGTGATAAGTGGTGTTCACTTCCAAGAATTACAAGATAAAGTCTGTAAACTCGGGACAAGTGGTGGCTAAAGGCATAAGGACAGATAATAATGTATGTGTGTTGAAAGAAGATAAAGAAGAGTGTCATCTAAGAAAACATGATGAAAGTTGGTTATGGAATAGAAGACTTGGACATATAAACTTTGACCACTTAATCAAGCTCAAAAATCTTGAAGCAGTAAAAGATCTCCCAAGAATATCAAAGCCACGAGACATTGTGTGTAAACCCTGCCAAGTAGGAAAGCTAACCAGGACATGGTTTAAATCCAAGAGCTCTACTTCAACAGAGAAACCACTCCAATTAGTTCATATGGATTTATGTGGACAATTAAGACAAGAAGGCACAGGGAAGGAAAACTACTTCATCCTGATCATTGATGATTACCCCATACTCACTTGGGTTTCTTTTCTCAAAGAAAAATCTGAAGCATTTGAGAAATTTAAAATATTTAAGGCTTTAACTGAAAATCAAACAGGCAACAGATTAAAGGTTGTAAGATCAGACAGAGGAGGAGAATTTATGTCAAGTGATTTCAAGGAATTTTGTGATAAACATGGGATCAAGAGAGAACACACCATCCCAGGAACTCCATAGTAAAATGGAGTAGTCGAGAGGCAAAACATAACAGTTCAGCAAATGGACAGGTCAATGATGAATGAGAAGAACATTAGTCAAACCTACTGGGTAGAAGCAATACACACAACAGTCCAAGTTCTTAACAAATCCCACCTTAGACCACACAGTGACAAGGCACCTTACGAACTGTGGTATGGAAGACATGCTTCAATCAAACACTTCAAAGTCTTTGGGAGAAAGTGCTATATAAAGAATAATAATGAAAACCTTGGCAAGTATGATGACAGGGCTGATGAAGGCATCTTCATAGGATATGCTACCAATAGTAAAGGATATAGATGCTTTAACAAAATATTGCATAAATTAGTTGATTGCATTGATTTAAAGGTTGATGAAGGAGTCCCAGTAAGAGAGGTGTGTAATAGTGATTCTTAATTTTCTTAGGAGAAAAAGCACCTTAATGTAAATTTTCAATAGTGTAAGAGAGGTGTGTGTAATGGATGAAAGGAAAAGCACGAGTGGAGGTGCGTTCTTCTTAGGAGATTCTCTAGTAGCATGGTTGAGCAAAAAGCAAGGTTCCATTTCTTTATCAACTACAGAGGCAAAGTATATTGTTGTTGCTACTTGTTGCACTCAGGTATTATGGATGATTCAGACACTTGCATACTTGGAGGTAAAATATACTGCACCGATCCCAATTCATTGTGATAACACTAGGGCCATAAGTGTGTCAAACAATCCTGTATTCCACTCCAAGACCAAGCATATTCCCATAAAATACCATTTTCTGAGAGAGAAGGTCACCAATCAGATTGTTCAGGTTCATTACATTCCAACCATAGAACAAATTGCAGACATCTTTACTAAA